>JACEIK010001443.1:80988-109613 GCA_018107945.1 Datura stramonium | reverse complement strand
GCGACGCGCCGACTTGGCGCTTGTCCGATCTTTCCTCGGGCCTTTTTCTAGCATGTATGGCATTCTAAAACTCTTAACCAACATGCGAATAGACCATCTATATGTTAAAAATTTACGGGGTGTAACAAATATGATGGTTGGGACAGGGCTCCGACTTACCCATAAACTGTACAATCAAAAGAGTAAACCTTCTAAAAATAAGCTCTAGAACAAAGGAGCTAACTGCTCTGGTGATGCTTGCTGAAATCTATGAGGGACCTGCTCCTCGTCTATCCGTACCTACAGGCAAGTAATGCAGCACCCCAGAAAGGGTGTAAATACAATATGTACTGAATATGTAAGGCGATAACTGTAAATGACTGAAATAAAGAGATAAAACTGAGACTAACTGAAATGAAGGGGTAGAGATCATACCTGAGTAATAGAACTTCTTATTATCTAATTTATTAATAACTAAAGCAAACAAAAACCTTACTTAACTCCCATAAGCCGGAAGGTACAACCAGCACAGATAACCCACTTGGGGCCCCCATAAGCCCTAGTGAGTACACTTCAATCTATATACCCCTATCAAGGTCGCACTGGGTCAACTAATAGCTATAGTTGTCCTACCGGCCCCCTAGGTCTACAACTGAGCCCGCTCGGCCCCTGACTGTAGCTGTGTCTGAGTCCAGTGGACTCCTGATATCTGCACCCCGGGCACCAGGCTCGACGGGGGTGTATAGATCCAAACACGACATATGAGGACCTGGGACCCCATCTTCGTCCCTTGCGGATGGCATAACGCTCCATAGAGCAATGTCATCTCGCCCCTGGCGGGTGTCGACACAGCTAATAACCCTGGGGTCGGTCATGAAGGCTATACAGGTTTCATCTAATAAAAACAACTAATCATAATAGACATGCTTCTGGTACTCTTACTGGAATTCAAACTGAGTTATCATGCTAAGGAAACTAACTTGCCGAAGCAAAACTGCCTTAACATACCTTGTTCACCGATTACTGATTAACTGGCAAGTTTTAGTTCGTATTCAACTGTTCTTCTCAACTGCAATCGTATTACCGATGGAAAATGACTAGTTTCAGTACTAAATTCAATACAAACGATAACTTTATATATAAATATTAACTATATTTCAACTTAATAGAACACGGTTGAAAACTAGTAATTTATCGAAAGTCTAGAAGGGAGAAATGCTTACTTTAAGCCTGTGATCGTATTGACACTAGTTTGGAGCAATTCCAACAACTTTAGCTCGGCGGGGTTACGATTCGCCGGGAGAATTTCATGAAAATAACTCTGTAGCAATGCTCCCTACAGCCTTAAACTTCAATACCCGAAGTTAATTTGAATTCGGGCGGTGTCTTGCAGCATTAACGAAGGAATTTAACTTGTTTTCTTCGTGGTTTCTCACTTCTGCCAAGTATACTTTTGAAAATAACTTAAAAATCAAAGGGAGGGGCTTATATATACTTGAGGCGGTGGATAGGGGTCCGTGGCACGAACTCTGTCGCACAAATCTAGGGCCGTGTCATGAAGCCCATCACAGAGGGCATGGTCCATGCCACGCTGCCCCTTTGGGCAGCTGGCCCGGCCTCCTCCCGCGCGGTCCCGACTCCGTGCTCATTCGACCTTTCCCCGGGCCCCTTTCTTGCACGTATTGCACTTTAAAACTCTTAACCAACGTACAAATTTAACCAACGTACAAATAGGTCATCTAAACATTAGACACTTACGGGGTGTAATATCCTCCTCCTCTTAGAAACATTCGTCCTCGAATGTTTTACTATCTTTATAAATACCTTTAACTCTGCAACTACTTGTTCTCGAAAAATTCTTGGCAGAGTCTCCTGTAATATGGACTATCCAAAAATCCTGAAACGCAGAAAAGTTCAGTACAGGCACTTCATACAACACTATCACAACTATTTCTGCTGGGTCAAGGCCGAGTCAATCGAGCAATATATGTAACACAAATCATGAAACAAATCACAAATCAATAACTTACGTTAACTGCATAGTCTGGACTAAGTCTGAAAAAGTGAGGATATCTGGATTTCATGTCGTCCTCAGCTTCCCAAGTCATTTTCTCTCTATTCTTGTTTCTCCATATACTTAACAGAGGCAACATCTTTAGTCCTCAATCTGCGAACCTGTCGATCTAATATAGCTACTGAAACCTCTTTCACAGGCTAAATTCCTCAGCGACTTGACATCCTTAACTGACATGAACTTGAGATGATCCTATGAACTTTCGTAGCATCGACATGAAAGACCGGATGAATGGATTCCATTTCTGGAGCGCAGATCAATCATGCCACGGCCTATTCTCCGGAGGATTTGATACGGCTCGATAAACCTCGCTGAGCTACCATTTTGTCAAACCTCATTACGCCCTTCATTGGAGAGACTGCAATACCTAATCATTTATATTGAACTCCAAGTTCCTACGTCAAAAGACTGAAGTGCAGAGATTTCTGGCGGCTCTGAGCCGTCAACAGATACCTCGATGTTTTACTTTTTCTTCCAATCAGAATTATATCTCGGCTAATTAACCCCGATTCTCCAACCTTAAATCAACTAACTGGGACCCGCATTTTCCGCCTATATAAGGCCCTCATAAGGCGTCATTTCAACTATTGAATGGTAATCGTTATTGTAGGAAAAACTTCAATAAGCGGTATGTTCATCCCATCTGCCCCTAAAATTCCAGCACACACGCCCCGTAACATATCCCCGAGCGTTTGAATTGTATGTTCCGCCTGTCATTCATGCAGGATGGAAGGTCATACTGCATTAACTTGCATCCACAGGCCCCTCTGGTGCTGACTGCAAAATTTAGCTGTAAACTCTGCCCCTCCTCTGTCGGAAATAATCGACACCCAACACCATGCACCTGGGACTATCTCCGATATAAGGCCGCATAATCTTCAATGCAAAAGTAGCCTTTACTGCGTAAAATGAGCGATTTGTCACCACAATAATCACCTGATGGAATCAAATTTACACTGTACGGTGTAACCCTGTCACAAAATCCATATTAATTGCCTCCCCACTTCCACATAAGCACTGCTACCTCCCCGTGTCAGTCCGCCGGGTTTCGATGTTCTGGCCACCGCCGGCAATTAGACATTGATGCTAAAATTCTTCACTCTCTTTTCAATTCCTAGCTTACTAGTAATTTTCTTTATATCATTATACGTCTTTGTTGAACCCGGATGTATGAGTAACGGAAATGATGCACCTCGCTCATAATTGCTGGCGAAGTCTCGCCGCTCTGGGACACAGAGGCATCCTTATATCTCAAAAACTCCATCTTCGGGCCACCAAAATCTATAACTTCCCTCGATGAACCTTATCTTTGAGCCGAACCAAAGTTAGGGTCTTCGTATCGTCGTTCTTTTACTTCACAACTAATGACGATATTGTCGTATATTCTGAATTACTGTTCCACTGTCTCCTGAATCGACTATACGGATTAGGTGGGCATAAAAAATCAAAATCAAAAACTGAATCGTCCGAACTAATTGCTGTTTGAAGCCATGGTTTTTCGGGTTTGGTTTCGGCTTTTTTTTAAATTCCTGGCTTTTCGTTCGGTTTTTCGGATTTAGAATTTCGGTTTTTCGGTTTAACCGAAATTTTATTTTTTTAAAAAATTCCAAAATACAAAAAAAACTGATTTAGGAATCAAAGTTATGGAATCTCTTTTAATATTTAAACACTTGAATAACAAAAAAGAGATGCAAAATAAATAAAATAAATAACAAATTTTATAATAGTTTTAGCATGTTAAGAAAATTCTTACTATTATTAATATGCTTTTGAAAGAAAAATGAAATATATAATATTTATTTAATAAGAAATTAGGACCATAGATTATTGAAATCTTAAAAGACCCTAACTTTTTATTGTCATTATATGATATATTAAGCATATGAGAAAATTTATTATCAAAAAATTAAAATGTTATTTATGTACTACTAAATGTAAACCAATTGATCCCGCTATTTTCTTTATTTAAAAGTTAAAATTAAGCTTAGTTGAATTAAGCTTAGAATCAAACATAAATATGAATCAATTTATTTTGAATTTAAAAAGATAAACAACTCTCATTTTTAATTAAAAGTAGTCATTTTGTAAGTTAAAAATAGCCCATTAATTAAGCCCATAAATCCGAAAACCGAATTAGAAAAACCGAACCGAATTTGAAAAAACCGAAATCAATTAGTTTGCTCCGGTGTTCGGTACACTCACATGTGAAAACTGAAACCGAAAACCGAACTGAAATTTAAAAACCGAACCGAAAAACCGAATGCCCACCCCTACGGATAGCTAAACTGGCTAATCGATGCAATTCTCAAAGCCAGTTCCCCATTGTTCGCTTCGTGTACTAAACTTCCATGGATTTACAGCTGAGGGCGTCTTCGCACATTGGCTCTCCCTGATGATACAAAATATTCACATCATAGTCTTTCAACAGCTCTAACCAGCGACGCTACCAGATTCAACTCTTTCTATGTGAAAATGTATTCGAGGCTCTTATGATCGTGAAAATATCTACATGAATCACCGCGGCAAATTCTAGATCATGGGTGGGGTAATTCTTCATGCTTCTCAGTTGTCTGAAGCGTGCTACCACTTTACCATGCTGCATCAGAACACATCCCCAACCTAACGCCCAGCTGTCGTAGTATACCGCATAACCCTCTGAACCTTATGTCAATGCTAATACCGTGCTGAGGTTCACTGCTTTTCCAACTCCCTAAAGCTTTGTTCACATGCTTTAGTCTAGTGAAATTTAACTGCTTTCTGAGTTAATTCTGTCAAAGGCGCTGCTAAGGTGGGAAATCCTTCCACGAACCTTCTGTAATACCCGGGCAATCGGAAACTATGTACCTTGGTCGGAGTGGTAGGTTTAGGCCATGTTTTTACTACTTCACTTTTGCGAATCTACTTGAATGCCACAAAGATCTAACACAATATGTCCCAAAAAGGCCACTGAATTCAGCCAAAATTACATTTAGAAAACTTCGCATACAACTCAAGTGATTCCTGAGAATTTGGAGACTATTCGTAGGTGGTCCCGTGATTTGTCCTCGAAAGGGAATATATCAGAATATCATCAATAAATACTATCACAAACAGTCCAAAGGCAGGTTTGGTGCAACTTTTTTTTTGTGTTATCAGTACACGCGAAAACTATGTCTTTGTTTATGCATGTATCAACAATATACAAACATGTCGTTGTGTATCATTTTTTAAAATTAAATTGATATTTATGCATGTATCAAACAACATTGAAAGATTCATACCGGATATGTTTCCATATGTATCGCAAGTATCATTATAAACATCAACTGCCATTTTTTAATGGCTTATAATGTATTTAATGTATATAAGTATTTAGACAATACTATTATAATGTATTTAATGTATATGTATCAAATAAATTAAAATAGTTCTTTGTGTATCAATCTATTATCGATTGATATATTTTAGTATTGTATCATTAATATAAAAATGATATTGTTCAAGCAGTTGGTTGTATCCAAAGAAAAAGGAGAAGAGACTGATATATTGCATCACATTATGAACACGATATTATTCAAGTAGTTGGTTATATCAAAAAAATAAAGGAGAAGAGAGACTCAAATATTGTATCATCAATTTCAATAGTCAAAATTCAAAAAAAAATAGATACACACAAAAAGAGTCTTTAATACTAATTCTACTTCGAATTCTTTGGCAATGGTAAAGAAGAGACTTTCATCGAAAGATTGCTAATAAAAATTACGAGCTCAAGGCTCTTGCGAAAGAGTGGAAAGAATTTGGGGTATAATCTGAGGGAGGAGTTGGAACAAGAGGCACCGACGGCCGACACAAATATGGAGAGCGCGACGGAGGAGATTCGATGAGGTTAGGCTTCACTACTTCATTTGACCATCAGATTGGTGGAGTCCTCAGAAAGGAATCAAGATTTCGGCCATGATGAGGAGAGTTTGTGGTGGCGGCGTTGGGTTGAAAGAGAGAGAGATTTTGTCACGCCCTGCCTTGGGGGGGTATGACTGGCACCTAGTGCTCTAGTAGGACCTGGACAAGTAACTGGTGGGCTTCTAGGCATATTCCTGTGCTCAAGTGGAATAGTTTATCTCGTGTTCTCGAAACAAATACATATAATGGCCAGAACACAGCTTCCGGCCAACTGGGCCTATAGCCACTAGTGAATGCATCAACAGCTAACCAGAAACATTCTAATGTCAAGAAACCTGTATGCGGCCGCTAAGGCCACCATGCTGTCTAGTCATTTGAAATCACCAAAGAACAAGGCTACGTGACCGCAAGGTCACCACTACTATCAAACAAGGTCCCACGGCCAACATAATATACAAAAATACTAAACAGCCATAACAAAAACTGCAATGGCCTCCTACGACCGGCTCGCTAACTGACCACAGGGAGATAATATATACAATCGCAAGCCTCTATGAGTAACAATAGAAATGATCGGGACAAAAATTCACCTACCCATACTGTATAACATAAAGGAAAAAGAGCTACATTTCTGGAAATCAGACTCCGGATGACAGGAGCTGATGACTCAATAGCTGGAACTCTGAGGATCGCCCCTCGTCTATGGGTACCTGCAGGCAAGTAATGCAACAATTTCACTCAGCCGCACTGCACGAAAGTATGCAAAGTAAATCGGAATAATACAATCAAAACAATCAATATAGATAGCATAACTAGGCAATTCTGTATAGCAGGAGATAGCTGAATCTGAAGCAAGCTGATATGAACTGAATCAAGCTTTCTGTACTGATAAGGCGTAGGCGTACCTGTGACGCCACGGCCTACCGTCTAGTAGCTAGTATATAGCACATAAATAGATATACAAGTAGCAAGCAAGAGCCAATACGAACCCCTATACAGCCGGATGGCGCCAAGCAAGCAAACACCCATATACCTACCCGGGTCAAAACCAGCCAAAATAAGTCACTCCACTCATCTTCTCACTAGAGCTCCTCTACGCCCGGGTTCCACGGCCTTGGCCCTCGATATACACCGTGTCGGAGTCCGGGACTCCCGTACCGCATCTCGTAATAAATAGGTCTGTTTCCTGACAAACTCAACAGGGTTATCTGAAACAGGAACTGTATCTATTCTCCCTGAACAACTCGACAGGAATATCTCGCATCAGAAAGGGCCAATATCACCGAGCATGGGAAAGCTTCATCCCATCTTCGTCCAAGCTGGGCACGGCATGCCACCCCTTGGAGTGACGTAAACTCCACTCCGCTCAGTGGGCGACACGACACAACTCCAGGATTTGGCGAGCCGCTCAATAAGATGCCCTCACGCCATTTCAAGTCTCAATATACAAATAGCACATATAAATAGCAAGCATGTTTAACTAAAAAGACTATCTGAAATCTGATTTCTTATTCGCTCTCTTTCGTACTATACTGATTCTTTACCGATTATACGATTCTGTGACCTTTATTTAATCTGTGGCTAATTCAGAGCTGCATTACTAATCACTGGAATGGCTAATCTATAGCCAATATCTCATCTGCTCCAATGGCTAGTCTCGTAGCCATATTACTGTCTGAATGGCTAGTTCATATCCATAATACTGCCTATCTATCTGATTTACTTTTACTAACTTTTATTCTGAAAATCTGCTTTTATTCTACAACATGCTTGCTAATCATACAATAGGCTACACTAATTCGGAATGCTAACTCGCCCTTGGCGACAAGCTACTAACCTTCGGATCGAACACGACACGGCAACGCGAAACGCATTTAGTAAACTTACTCAATACTCAAAGATTCAACCTCGAGAATTCAATTACAGAGTTTACTATGATTTATACGGCTAAAACCTCTAACTTGCCGAGGAAACTCGCTTACATACCTTAACTCGAGGCTATCCGACCTGTGGGATGAGGCCTGGCCGGTGTCTCCACTATTTCTCCCATCGCATTCATATACACGTCACTAGTACTAAATACAACACTATTCTGAAGGACGACGTCACTTTGAATATAATTATAGCCTAAACTTAGGCTTATCGAAAACGGTCCGAAAATCCTGCTATTTTTCAGAGGTCCAGAAGGGAGAAGTATTCACTTTACATCTAGGAGCACATAGACACTAGTTTGGAGCAATTCTACTTACCTTAGTCCTGTAGCTCGACGATTCGGCCGGCCGTATTTCGCTAACAAAATCCGTGGAATGCTCCTCGCTACTAAATACCTCGGTGGCTCGAGGTTAATTTGGGTTTGGACTATGTTTGACGCCGTAATCAAACGACAATATACTCACCCTCTTCGTCTCTATTTCTACGCTTTCTGGAATTGTACATAAGTAATGATCTGATTTAAAACCGAAGTGGGGCTGGCATACTTGGGCCTGATTAGACCAACGTATCACGGAGCCAACGCCGTGGCCCCGCCCGTGACATCCGCACCATCGCAGGGCTCGCCCGCTTCTTTCCGCGGTGGTCCAATAATTTTCTCGTCCGATCTTTTTCCCGGGCCTTTTTCTAGCACGTATGGCTTTCAAATATGCTTAACCAACACGCGAATAGCCATCTAGGTGCCTAAAATCTTAGTGGGTGTAACATTCTCCCCTTTAGGAACATTCGTCCTCGAATGAAAACTGTATATAGAGGATCGCTCAACTACCCCAACTTGTTCTTATAAAAATTTCGGGCAGAGTTTCCGTAATATGGACTATCCCAAAACCTGAAACACAGAAAAGTCCAATACAGGTACCTTACACGATACTATAAAGATTCATTTGATAGCTAAACATCAATCTTTCATTTATACATACAACCATAAGGTACCGTATAAGTAACAATACTAACATACCGTCGCCCGTCTAGGCCTGGAAATAAGTGGGATTCTAGCTTTCATATCTTCCTCCGCCTTCCACGCCATTTCCTCTTGGTTCCTGTTATGCCACAATACCTGACACAATATCTTTAGTTCTCAATCCGCGAATCTGCCTGTCTAGGATAGCCACCGGAACTCCTTCGTAGGCCTACTTTGGTAACCTGGATATCCTGGACTGGACTGCTCTAGACGGGTCTCCATGCATTTCCTCAGCATGGACATGAAAGACCGGATGAATCTGAGCTCCTAACTCGAGGCAAGTTCAACTCATAATGGCCACTTGGCCTATTCTTCGACTGCAGTAATCCGATATGGCCCGACAAACCTTGGGCCGAGCTTACCTTTCTGCTGAATCTCATCACCCTTTCTTAATGGAGACACTTTCAAAAATACCCAGTCATTCACATCGAACTCCAGGTTTCTTACACAAATATCTGCATATGATTTCTGGCGGCTCTGGTAGCCGTGAAGTGCTCTCCGATAAGCTTTACCTTTCTCTCACCGCCAACAATGTCCGCTCAATCAACGCTGATTCTCTATTTCAAAATAAACAACCGGCGATCTGCATTTTCGCTCGCATAATGCCTGAAAGGCGCCATCTGAATAGCTGAGTGATAGCTGTTATTATAAGCAACTCGATTATGGGCAAATGCTCATCCCAGCTACTACCAAAATCTAACACACACGCCGTAACATGTCTTCGAGCGTCCGAATGGTGCGTTCGCCTTGTCCATCTCTGCTCCGAGGTGGAATGCAGTCACCAAATTAATTTGGTACCTGACCTCTCTGAAACGATTACCAAAATCTAGCTGCAAACTGTGCTCCTCTGTCTGTTACTGACACCGGTACCTGCAGCAACTGAATTATTTCTGACACATAACTCTAAAGATAATCTTCGATCGAGAAGGTAGTTCTCACTGTAGCAGAAAGAGCTGATTTTGTCAATCTATCTACTATCACCCATATAGAATCATGTCTTATGTCTAGTACGGTAATCCTACAAAATCCATATTTACTGCTTCCCATTTCCAGAGGCAATGCAGGCCCCGAGGTCAACCCGCCTCGGTTTTGTGCTCCGTCACCTGCTGCGCTAGGACACCGGGCTACAAATTCAGCAATTTCTCTTTTCATACCTGGCCACCAGTAGTTTTCTTTGATATCATGGTACATTTTTGTCGCGCCAGGGTGGAGAGAATAGCGGGCGCAATGTACCTCGTTCATAATCCGTCGGCGGAGGCCCAAACATCCGGAACACATAGACGCCTTTACAACGCAGCACTCCATCCTCTGTTACCTAGAACTGGCGCTTTCCTGCGGAATGTACTCTTAAGCTGGATCAGGTCAGGATCTTCATATTGCCGTTCCTTTACTTCCACAACTACATGACACGCACTCAATTACGCCCGTTATCCTCGTTTCGTACACGACGGCTAGGCTATAGCTGTAACCGATGCATTCCCCGACTCTCACCCGCTGCTCGGGCTGCAAATACGCCAAACTCCTCATGGACTTGGGTGACTGAGAGCATTCAAGCTACAACATTGGCTCTTCTGTGTGGCACAGTAATATCTACGTCATAATCTTAGCATCATGAATCCAAATACGTCGCGCAGATTCAACTCCATCTGGTGAAGATATAATCGTAGGCTCCTTGTGATCTGTGAAATATTCACATGGACGCCATACAAGTAATGTCTCCACATTTTGCGTGGATCACACAAGGACCCTTAAAAGTTGTGGGTATGGTAGTTCTTCGTGTTTCTTCAAGCATTCTGGAAGCATATGCAATCACTTTACCATGCCGCATTAACACACAACCCAACCTGATGCCTGATGCGTCGCAATAACCGAATAACCTTCTGTACCTTTCCGCAATGCTAACACTGGGGAGGTTAATCATTCTTTCGCCTCTGGAAACTTCGCCGCATGCCTGCCCCACCGAAACTTGCCGGCCTCGCGCCTTGGTCGAGGTGCTGCCATAGTATAACTCCTTCAACAAACCTCCCTGTAATACCCTCGCTAATCCTGCAAAGCTACGGACTTCGGGCTGGAGTGGTAGGCCTAGGCCATGATTTGATCGTTTCTATTTTCATGTGTCAACTCATACCAGCATCCGACACAATGTGCCCTAAGAAGGCTACCAGTTAAGCTGCACTGCACTTAGAGAACTTGGCATATAACTGCAATCCCCGAGAATCTAGAGCACCGTCCGTAAATGAGTCCGGTGATCTCGTCGCAGCGAGAAGACACCAGAATGTCATCAATAAACACTATCATGAATGTCCGTGTATGGTCTGAAAATACTGCTCATCGTGTCCATGAATATTTCTCGGGGCATTCGTTAACCCAAAGACATAACTAGAAATTCAAAGTGACTATATCGGGTCCTGAACGCCATTTTGGGAATATCTCTTTCACGTACTGAACCTGGTGATATCCGGACCGCAGGTCAATCTTGGAAAAGTATCCGCCCTCAGAATCGATCAAATAAGTCATCTATTCCGGGAAGCGGTACTTGTTCTTCATCAGAATCTCTTTATTTAATCGCGATAATCTTTGCACATACGGAGTGAGCCATCCTTCTTCCTCACAAATAGAACTGGCGCACCCCATGGTGAAGAACTCGGCCTGATGAAACCTTTGTCTAACAAATCTTTCAACTGCCTTTAATTTCCCGAGTTCTCAGAGCCACACGATGGGAGTGAATTGATATAGGCCGAGTGCCTCGTAACCAATCAATAGAAAAATCTATTTTCCTTTTCTGGGGGAATACCAGGTAACTCATCTGGAAACACATCAAGAACTCGTTCACCATCGGGACAGAGACTGAGCATGGAGATTCTGCTCGGACATCCTAAACCCCGACTAGGTGGTAAATACATCCCTTAGCTATCAATTTCCCTCGCCCAAGATAGAAAATAAACCTACCATTTGGTGTAGCTGTGCTGCCCTTACACTCCCGCACTGCTTCCCTGGAAAGTGAATCGACCATCTTGGTCCAACATTCTACATTGGTACAGCACGGCACTAGCCAATCCATACCCATTATGGCATCGGTCTATCATCTCTAGCTCTACCGTCATCTACCGTAGGTCCGGCGGTCGCAACCTCTACCGTACACCCTTGGTAAATTTTGCTAGCTACAATAGAAAGTCACCGACGGCGTGATACTGAAAGGGCTGTTGTAATAATTTCCGATGCAATATTGAACTTTCGTACACAAATGGGGTAATATAAGATGCAGTGGATCCGCCACCAATACAAGGTGGCATGAAATGCATAGTCATCGTACCTATTACTACACTGAGACGCCTCCGAGTCATGTCTCGTAGCATAGTACGGTTTGAGCCCGTACCCGAACTGGAGGCTCCTGATCTACTCGCCAGTTTGCCGAGTCTGAGGGCTTCATGCCCCGCTGGAGAGCCGCTGGAGCTCGTGGCCCTATGGATCCCCCGTCCCGACTGCTCGCCCTCCTCGACTGGTCGGACAATCTCTCTCATCTGCGCCCTTTCCCGCCTGCAAATATACATCCGAGGAGCCATATCTACAAGCTCCGGGGTGTGGTCGATTGCAGTAAGGGCAGGGTAAGGGTGTGAATCTCGCTTCCGCTCTCCCTCTCGCCGGGGAATCTACTATTCTAGAACTACCACTGGCTCGACCGCCCTCACCAGTGCATCTACCTCGCTGTTGCTGGTGGAGGTGGGGTCTAGGGGGCCTGTCTCGATAGTCGGGCCTGGGTCCTCTGAACTTCCCTTGCATCTCGTCTGATCTGTCTCTGCGGCGCTGTTCCTAGCTGGTCTGTCTACTACTCGTTGCTCTCCGTCTAAGACCCTCAATGGTCCGAAAGCAGCGCCTGTACTGGCGCTATCCATATCCTCTCGTAATGTAGCTGTCATACATTCCTCAGTATGATTCCGGTTCAGACCCATAATTAAATCTGTGAACTCTAGCTGGCTTAGTATCAACAAATGCTGGAGCATAGCGGGCTAAGGGAGTCAAACTGTGCCATACTGCGTACGCTCCTCGCCCCCGCTCTAGATGCAAAAACTCGATCCATCCGGGCCTGCCGGATCTCTCGTGGCAAGTAACGGTCCAGAAGGCTCTGAGAAGCTGGTCCAGGTCGAGGTACATCTCCCTCGACCTTTCCCAACTCTCGTACTCACCAATACAGCTATGTCCCGTAACCGAAACACTCTGCGCCAATGTAGACTAAGGTCATGCATAACCCGAAAATCTCTTCCAATCCGATCTAGAAAGTCCCGGTGGTCCTCTCGCCCGATCTCGACTTCGTGAATCAAGTGGGGACCCAAAGGCTAAAATTCCCGACTTCGGGGAATCGGGCTTCGACTCACCTGAAGACTCTACCGCTACAAAAATGGCACTGACCGCACCTGTAGGCCATCATTTGTGCCAGCATGACCATGGGGGCCGGGCTAAGAACCTCCCGACTGATGAAAGGCGTGGCCAGGAGCTATCGGGTGTGTAGCCCAACGGCTCCGATGTGAGGGGGACTGCCGAGAAGGCTGTGATGAAGTTTCTATATCGCCTCGCATCGGGCTAACTCGTTCAAACCGAGGCATCCTAACGGTGCCTTCTCCCCGCCGTTGTGTCTAGTCTTCGCCAGTGGAAGGGTGTCGCCGGTCTGCCATTCTTATCTACAGAAAAAGAATACGATAAGTTTTAGGACTCAACCTCATACCGTACCGCCTCTATAGCAATGACCGACTGAAAAAGAAGAGTAACCATCCTATCATGTCTCGCAGTCTCCCGCCTATAGTATGGTGCACAACACATCCATGTGACAAGTGACTCTACTTAGCACGGCTTCGTGCATTCCCGACACGCACTCCGCTCGATACCAAGTTTGTCACGCCCCGCCTCGGGGTATGACTGGCAATCTAGTGCCCTAGTAGGACCTCGACCGTTAACTGGTGGGCCTAGGCACATCTGGTGCCTGGCTAATTTATCTCAGGTTCCTGGAAACAAAGGCTATATAACGGCCGTAAACACACTCCTCCGGCCAACCGGGCCTATAGCCACTGCGAATGCATCAACAGCCTAACCGTAACATTCTAATGTCAAGGAACTTAAGGCAATGATAAGGCTACTCATCGCTGTCTAGTCATCTGTAACTCACCAAAGAATATTGTAAGGCTGCGTGACCGGCAAGGTCACCACTACTATCAAACTATGGCCCCACACGGCCAACATAAAACAGAAATACTTCAAATGTAGTTTATAATAAACCGCACGGCCTCCTACGACCGGCTCAATCAATTACAGTGGAGATATATATATACACCTGCAAGCCTCTATAGAGTAACCATTGAAATGATCGACAGGCCCCGACCTACCTAATACCTGTACAACAAAAGGAAAAGAGCTACACTCTCTGGAAATCGACTGATGACAGAGCCGATGACTCAATAGCTGGCCGGGAATCACGAGGATCGCTCTCCTCGCCTATGGGTACCTGCAGCAAGTAATGCAAGGCTCAGGCGTCGCCGCATCGTTGGTACTGAGTATGCAAAGCAACTGGAATAATACAACTGAAAACAACTGAAATATAGGATAGCATAACTAGCAATTTCGTATAGCAGGAGATAGCTGAACAATCAGAAGTCGATGCAGAACTAATCAAGCTTTCAGACCGGAGCAAGGTAGAGGCATGCATCAGACGACGCTGCCTAGTAGCTAGTATATAGCACATAAATAGATATGGCAGCAAGCAAGAGCCAATACGAACCCATGGGCTGACGGCGCCAAGCAAGCAAACAATCTACAGACCCCTACCCGTCAAAACCAGCCAAAAATAAGTCACCCACTCATCTGCTCACTAAGCCTCTACCGGGCCCCTGGTCTCCCGCCCGGGGCCTGGCTCCCATATAAATAACCTGGTCCGAGTCCGAGACTCCTGTACGTGATCTGTACGTATAGGGTCTGTTCCCTGACACAAACTCAACAGGGCTATCTGAAACAGGAACTATCACCCCGAACAACTCGACAGGAATATCTCAGACGAGCCGATCGACGATATGGGGAAAGCTTCATCCCATCTTCGGGCCCAAGCTGGGACGGCATGCCACCCCTTGGAGTGACGTAAACTCCATCCGCTCAAGACACGATTACTAACTCAGGGAGGCGAGCCGCTCAATAAGATGCCCTCACGCTAGCATCAAGTCTCAACATACAAATAGCACATATAAATAGCAAGCATGTTTCTAATTAAAAAAGACTATCTGAAACTGATTTCTTATTCCGCTCTCTTTCACTATACCGATTCTTTACCGATTATACCGATTCCGTAATCTTTATTTAACTCGTGGCTAATCTGTAGCCAGAATACTATCTGACTGAATGGCTAATCTATAGCCACATCTCATCCGTCCGAATGGCTAGTCTTCAGAGCTGGCACATCGTTCGAATGGCTAGTCTGTATCCATAATACCTGTTCATCTATCCGATTTTACTTTTACTAACTTCTTTATTCTGGAAAATCGCTTCTTTTATTCTGCACAAATATGCTTGCTAATCATACAATAGGCTACATCAATCTGGAATACACTTCGCCTTTGGCGTATGCTTACTAACTTTCGACTGTAACACGATACGGCAACGCAAACCAGATTTAGTAAACTATCATGACGCCGCATTCAACTCCGAGAATTCAATTACGGAGTTTACTTTGATTTATACGGCTAAAACCTCTAACTTGCCGAGGAAACGCTTTACATACCTTAACCTCGAGTTATCCGACTGTCGGACGAGGCTCGGTCAGCAATTCAGCCATTCTCCCACTGCATTCATATACACAATTAGCATTAAATACAACTCTATTCGAAGGACGACGCCACTTTCGATATAATTATAGCCTAAACTAGGCTTATCAAAAGACGGCCTAAAATCATATTTTCAGAGGTCCAAGGGAGAAGTATTCACTTTACGGCTAGGAGCACATAGACACTAGTTTGAGCAATTCTACTTATCTTAGTCCCGAAGCTCGACGTATTCGCTCGCCGTATTTCGCAACAAAATCCGTAGGAATGCTCCCCGCTGCTAATACCTGCACTGAGGTTAATTTGGGTCGGGACTACGTTTGGCAGCGTAATCAAACGACAATATACTCACCCTCTTCGTCTCTATCTGATTTCTACGTTTTCTGGAAGTGTAATATAAGTAATGATCCGATTTAAACCGAAGTGGGGCTTATATACTGGGCTCGGGACAGCCCAACGGTCACGGAGCCAACGCGGTGGCCTCGCCTGGGTGACACGGCGCCATCGCGGAGGGGCTCTGCCCTGCTCTTTCCGCGGTGGTCCGATAATTTTCTCGTCCGATCTTTCCGGGCCTTTTCTAGCACGTATGCTTTCAAATATGCTTAATCAACGCACGAATAGGCCATCTAGGTGCCGGGAATCTTACGGGGTGTAACAGATTTCGTGGGAGAAATACATGGATGTTTGACACAATTTACTACAAGTATTTTTACAACTTAAGACAAACAAATTAAAATTTTTAAGTTTAAATTGAATTGTTTAATTAAATATTTTATAATGTATGAAATACCAATCTTTAAACTTGCATGTCGCCTTTTACGCTTTAGGTTTCCTTATTTTGAGGTGGTCTTTAATTTTTAAAGAAAATTACATAAATGATTATATTTAGACTGAAGTTAGGCTTAAGTAGCAACATTTTCGTTATTTATAAAATATGACAATATTTTATGTTTCATGTGTTGTATTTCTATTATTTAAATGGCTCAAATACATATACAAATGTGTAGTTAGCTGAGTGATTTTAGGGATTGTGTTTCCTTTTAATTTTCGCTCACTATGATTCATTCCTCATTATATAAATAGATTACATATCTATTAGGATTCTATAGATGAAATTCTAATATAGATGGAATTCAAATTTTACTTCATTATAAAAATAGAGTCCATATTTATTAGGACTCTTAATATAGATGAAATTCAATTTTTACTCTAACATATATAGCATAGCTTAATAAATATACAAATACACTATATAATTTAGATATATAAGTCATACAATTTCATATACTTTTTTCTTTCTGTGAGTGTCTACTAGGCGCAGTGTATCAGAAATAGAACCAAATACATATATGTGTACTAAATTTAAAAATACAAAAAGAATTATATATATCTAAGTGTATCAAAATGACTCGATATACCTCTAATAAAGGAAGATTGAGATTAATTAAAACAATAATACAAAAATATAATTTTATGTATATACACATTTGTATAATATATTATCATGTTTAATATGTAATTTATGTGTTTATTTTATCACAAATACTTTTAAATGCAAATATCTAGTTATTTTATGAAAAATACATGTGTAGTTGAAATACATGGTGAAGAAGTTTTGAGAATTACAAACAATAAACCTTAAAATTGAAGTACATCCACATGAATATTTTTGACGAAATACGCATAAAATACATATCTAAAAAGAATACACTACATGAAATTTTTTAAAATATATATAATAAAACATACCTCTATTAAAGGTATTTTCTCACTCTAGAATCTATTTAAACCACAAAATTTTCACAATATTAAAGAATACATATATTAAATTTATGGCAAATTCAAATCATAAATGAAATTTACTTGTATTAAAAGGATTCTATAAGATAATTGAAACCGCAAAGACAGTGTTTAAATTGAAATAATTTTCGAAAATCTATTAATGGGGGTACATTGGGAGAGAGTAAGGTGGAAGATAGATTGATCAGCTTATTGGAGAGAATTACGGCGTGTATGAGGAGAGAGTAAAAGAAATCAAATACACCATAAAAAAGTAAATAGATGGCACATTAAATGAAATAAAATCATATTATGTAATTTTTCCAATTCTTACCAAATTGATGATCTTTAATTCTTACCTTGGCCAATATTTAAGTAATAAAAATAAAATAAAAATAACCCTAATATTATTGTAAAAAATTGCAAGATAAACAGAATTCGTTAGACAAAAATAAATTCACAAGATATAGTTGGCGAAGGTAAAAGTTCATGCTACTGAATTTTTGCCCAAAACAGAATTTCATGTAATTGAAATTTCTGCCGCAACATAAAATTTCATGCTATTGAATCTCTACCCCAAGACAAAATTTAGACAATTGAACTTCTAGCTCAAAGGTAAAAGTTCATTGAATTGAATTTCTACTCTAAGACAAGTTCATACAATTAAGTTTACCACAAGACAAATTCATGTTATTAAACTTCTCTTCTCCGTAGATATAAATTTTTACTACTTAATTTATGCCTTTAGATATAACATGTGCAACTTATACCTTAAAGCATAAATTAGCAAAAACTGATGCCTTGCAATTTTATTTTGTTCCTTGTGAATTCTTTTCTTTTTTCTTTTGTTTCTTTTGCTTGTCAAAATTTTTGATCATTTTTATATTACTTAAAGTGCTAAAAGACAAAAATTAAAAATCACAAATTTAAAGACAAATATTTAAAAAGAAAAAATCGAAAATAAAGACATTTATGTGAATGACCCTTGCATGCTCATTCACTTCTGAGTGGGTCTCCAACATTGATTTATTCGTTCAAACATTTTGAAGCATTATCTAGTGTCCTCGAAAATTTACTAGCCCAGCAAGTAAAATTTCCCATACAACTACAATTTTGCTATAATACACACTCATACTCCTTTTCTTGACTCATTTGATAATTCCCAAAATTATCAAGCACTTTCAGAGATGAATGCTAGCTATCAAAAATACTTTGTAAAGCACATGCTTGGGAGCCTAATGCCTGAAGTGTCTCACGTTGGTGAAAATTAGCGAGACTCCATACTTGTTACAGCACTCCACTGCATCCTTGTCCCTTATGCCCTCTCCTGGTTCTGCAATAACACTCACTCCACTTTGACATGCTCTCAACAGCCGTCATTCCACGCTGATTTAATTCAGGAAAAATTGTTAAAAGAGAAAAGAACCCTGATCAGAAACCAAAAAAATAAATCAAAATCAGAAACATTGGTCCAAGGAAACATTAGAAGATGATAACATATTTATACAAAATTTCAGTTACCATTTTCTTAGAATTTGCACTCGACTAGTCAGTCAGAGTTTGTCAAAACCTATTGTCTCGCGTTTCTTTTAATGTTAGATTTTCTCATAGGTACATGTACAACCCAAATAAAGGTACGTACTAAAATGGGAAGAAAGCATCACTTGCCAAAGCGGCTCCTTTTATTCATCTCCAGCCTTCCTCATAGCTATCCTCAAACTCTAGACGATTCGGCTGTCCACTCCCATTCCTAATATACAATTGTTCTGCACAAAATTATATTTAGAAAACAATGAAAGAAATATCATTTATTAGATATACCATGCAGAAAGTACCTTTGCAATTACTATGGCGTTGTTTTGACGCAGCCGACACATAACCAAGCAAACTGTGCATCATTAAGCTCATTTTCTTGTGGAGTTTTGTCAGACATGACATTAAATTGGATATCTTCAGGGGTCAAATCATCTGAGTCCTGAGCTAACCAACCACCACCAATTTGTCTGAGAGAAAGCTTTCCCTTGTTGTTTTTACTTGCCCAGGACTTTGCCAAAGTCTTGACTTCCCACGGAGAACCTCAAGACCCTTCTCTGTACTTTGGTGCGACTAATACTATGAAACATCCTAGTCTCACCATCTGTAGGGCTTCTAAATTCCTCGGTCATCCTTTGCAAGAGCCTGAAGAACCAAAACAACAATAATTAAAAGATATCAACCTTGATGTGACAACTAAACTTAAGTTTGATTTTGCATTTCCTCGACACTTAAGGTGCAGTATAGCAGATTTTTTTTCAACTGCAACTCCTATAAAAAGAAGTACCAAATACAAATCGCATTACGTTTGACATTTAAAAAAGGGAAGCAACAGATGACTTATTCTTGGCTGTACCTAACCAGTTATTCATCTTACTACCCTTGTTGACAACAACAAGGAGCAAGAATGATAGTAATGGCTCCTTTCTCACCAATTACTTATGTCACAATGCTTGGAGGGTCCACCTGTTCTCTTCTTTGGTTAAATTGTGTGAAAAAATTTCAACTTTTGTCCTTGTAGTTGTTCTTTTTTGTGCCTTACAAGAATTCTTCCACACCTCTCCTATGCACTAGTTGAACTACAAGATTACTTTCATTCTTGAATGTACTAACAAGATATAAAGCAAATGTTGACAGTTCTTCAATAAAACCAACAGCAACTTTCACTGCTAAATGAAATCTTCAGTTACCAGAAACAAAAAAACCCAACAGGAACTAGGCCTCAGTACCAAGTTGGGGTAGGCTTTGCTTGACAAAACCATATAACAAAGAAAGATTGCTAGGACATAGAAAAGATAAATGCAATTATACATTATGCTTTTCAACAGTGCGAACACATCTTCAGATTAGCTAGCTCTTCAAAGATTTCAATTAAGGAATGCTAGGTGATGGTGGTAGAACCCAATCACTTAAATGAACAACTAAGATTTTCTTTTCCTTTATCTTTCCCTTAACTGTTGATATGGAGAGGGAGGAAACTAATGGCCTATCACTATCAAAAGTGTTGTTAAAACACAATGTATCATTACCCATTTAGGTTTCTAGATCACACCACAAAAAGATCAAAATATGAATTCAAAAGGTCCATTGAGCAACTTACCTCATCAATCTCAACATTGAAGGCTACTATACCACCAAATGCACTAACTGGATCTGCTTTCACTGCTAGCCTATATGCTTCCACACACAATCACCCCGTGATGCAACTCCACAAGGATTTGTATGCTTCACAACAACACATGTTGGCTTATTAAAATCACACACGCAATTCCAAGTTGCATCATGCCCAGATAGTTGTTATATGACATCTTCCTTACATCAAGAAGAAGCCAGTCATATTAGCCCTGAACTTCAACTAGAAGAATTCCATTCATGTGATGTTAAATTTAGAGCAATGAACTATCCACCGTACAAATAGACACTAAGCAGAATTTGGGAATATGTTATGAAATTAGAATGTAAACATCAGAATTCTAACCTTGCCATGGTATTGGATAACCGTTGCAATTCCACCAGCGTTAACCTCAGATAGAGACTTGCTCAACATAAATTATGCTTCTCTGATGAGGGTTTCACTATATCGAAGAGGGTCTTTTAGAGAGAGTGGCACTGTCAAGCTGAGGGAACTATCTACAAACAGAGACCAAAGTCATCAATCAGCATAATAACAGATGAAAAGGCCTGCCTTCAGCCCTTGGTCTTCCAGAAAGTAAATAAGCAAAAGGTTCAACAGAATATTCCATCTAGAAGAACAATGAGGCTATGCAGGCTACTGTAATCAAAATTAAAATAAATTTTAAAGCCTTATTTTTCCGTAGAAAACTATCAACCTTTATATTTATTTCAAATGCAGAGGCTGAGGATGATTGTTTTAATGTTTTCAAGTTCTTTATTGAACCTTTTTTTTTCTTGTTATGGGGAGAAGGGATGGGAGGAAGAGGGAGTTTTTGTAATTATTGGGCTGTATAATTTTGAAAGGGAATACCTCCTACAGTCTGCTTCCACAGCCACTCTGAAACTGCAGAATCATAAGAAGCGACATGTTGAAAAGCTTTCCAGGCCAACTTCCTTCGAAATTGTTGGTCGTCATTATCTCTACAAAGAAACTCAAAAGATCTGGGGTAATCTTCAGAATCAACTACGACCAAAACATCCCTATGATTCTGTTAAATAAGCATTGTCCACAGTTAGATACAAAGCTGTATACGGCCAAAGATTCAGCCAACATTTTTCAGAGAAGGTAGTTTTAAAGGGGAGCATTCACACAGAGAAGAAATATATCAAAGATAGAAAGCCTACACAAAAAGATTCAGCAAGCATTATAAATGGTGTATACCAATGATGATTTTACCAGATACTATTTTGTTATTGATGTATGCCACATAAATTGTATATGTGAAGAGTCCCACATCAGCCCTTTAAGGGATGAATGATCTCTTTAATATGGCTTCTGACAATCTACAATTCCTTGAGCTAACTTTTGGGGTGAGTTGGGACCAAAGTCCATTTCTTTATCATCAGCATCATACAACATATTATCCAGAAAAGCAATTCATAGAATTTTAAAGTATAGTTGGAACATAAGTTAGCTCCTTGTTCAATAAGATACTTTATAATGGATAAGAGCATCCTACATAGCACAGAATGGCATTGTGAAGCTAAGAGGCGATTTTCAAATTTCAGATTTACCTACTGTATCCCACAACCTTTCTGATATACAAAGCATCCCTATACAAGCCAAGATTGCCACAAACTTGGAGCAGGAAAGAAATCATTTTTTAACCCATGCTTGGCTCCCACAGCATTTATCCACTAAGACCAACAAGCAAATGCATATGCCTAATAACAATTCCAAAGCTGAATAGAGCAGATTTGGAGCTAAAGATATGTTGGTTCACAGGTGAAATATATGTGCCAGAGCTTTAGATGCAGAGGCACAGATGTTGGGATCATATGGGCTCGGGCCGTGCGTATGTTTAGCTGTTTAGTGTTGTTGATTGCTAATATTTTATACCTAAAGATGCCATAGATGTGAGAAAAGTGGAGAATGCATTATGATAAAAGGTACTGGTCGTAAACAAGTTTCAGGTAGGAAAAAATAATAAGCTAAACAACCTTTGCAGCAGCTCTAATCATGGCAGGCCCGCCAATATCTATGTTTTCAATTCCATCCTCAAATGAAATTCCACTTGAAGAAGAAACCTTGGCATAAAAGGGATACAAGTTCACCACTACAACATCAAATGTACCTGCAAATGGAAAACCTCGTGACTTTCATTTGTTTCATAACATTGCATCATGCTCCTATAAGAAGAGTATATGTATGCCAAACCTCAGGCTTTTTTGGTAACCAAGCAATAAGTGTTTTCATAATGCAAAATACTTTTTACTTGCAACAGAAACCTTGATTCCTTCTTTTTTAATCAAGTAGAAACCTTGAACCCTAAAGTCCATACCTAGCGTTTTCCCTCATTTTTGGACTAGCTGCATCTAAAAGCTAAAGATGTGAATTTTCAGCAGCATATTAGGAAAATTTTAGTCGCATTTTTGGATGCTTAGCGAGCCATCCCAACTAAGCCGGGTGGACAAAGTGGTGAGTCTTAGATACACTTTGGAAGGGTTGGGTGCGAAGGGTTAACACGTGTTCAACAGGTGTGACACGGGGAATTGGTCTCCAGGTGAGGGGGTAAACTATGTATTCTACCATAATAAAAATCAATTAGCTCACCAATTTCATGCTTTTCTAGAGCTTCCATGTGATGCTTCTGATCTCTTCTAGCAAGAATACCTCCATGAATGCCTGGATGCAATGTTTTTACACGGCCATCAAGCTGTGACAAGGAAAAAAGTTCTCGGTTATATTTTTTAAGTTAAATGCCATGAGTCACTGCTCTCAAGTTATAAAATCAACTACAAGGATGTGTAAGCACAACACTTAATGGACCAATTCATTAAGAGAAGTTTGAATAGAATATACTATGAATCATACAAAGCAGGGATCGGCATTCGATTCTTCTGTTCCAGTTCTTTCGAACTTCAGTTCGGTTAGGTTCGGTTCTTCGATTTTCGCTTATTCATCGGTGCATACCAAACTTAATTAAATTCAGTTTGGTTTGATTTTTTCTAATTTGGTTCTTCGGTGTGGGCCTAATTAATGGGCTAACTTTCTGCTCGTAAAATACGTTTTTTATTCAAAATGGGCTATTTTGCATTTTATGAGGCAAATACCTGTCTCAAATCTTAGCTTATGAACTCAGGCATCAGAGGAAGAGATGGCTTAACACATGTTAATTAGCTTGGTGAATTTCACCAAAACAGAAACATGATATCATCTGAGCTAAAATTTTGAAACAGACATAAATTTTAATCCTTTTTAGATTTTACGTTATTGTAGAAACACCGAAATAATATTTAAACTGTGATAGCGTTTTAAAATTAAATTAAATCCTCATCGGCATATGGTAACAGCAGCTGAATGAAAGGCAAAAACCTTTAACCTTGAAGAGAATGGTGTTAATAGAGAGTCTGTTGAAGGAAGAAACGTACCCCACAAAAACATACCCCGCAAAAATATTAAACCAATCTCAAATTTCAGTTAATCAAATAACTGGGGCCCTATAACCGAGAACCAAACAGAATACAAGTTTTAAAAAAATTAATACTGAAAGGAAGAACCTAATTAATTCGATTCCATCCGATTTTTCGGTGTTTATGCCCCCCTACAAAGATGAGCTAGAAACATGAAATTGCAAAAGAAAAGAAAAGGTAAATTATATGTAAAAACAAAGTTATGCCAGTAAAAAGAAGCCAACCATCATTGCAAAGAAAAATGATGTGCAGATGCAAGGGTCTGTATCAAATAAAAAAAGTGTAGGATGCAAGGGCTGGCATTTTACCTATTATAGAGGTAGGCAATTCCATAATATTTATTTCAGAATAGATTTTTTTTTTATATTTCGGTGTCCGGAGCAGCTTGCACACATCCTCGACTGATTCAACGGAGTACCTACTACCTCCCACCAATACAGATACCGGGTAATTCTATCCACCAAAACTTGGACAGATGAGAAAAAATCACCAAGTATTTTTTTTGTCTCCAGTGGGATTGGACTGGAAACTGCATGTCTTGAATCCATTTCATTGATTACTAGGCCACACCCTTGGGTGTAGTTTCACTGAGCATAGATTAAAGTATATATACCTCATAGCAAGAAAATAATTTTTTGATCAAGCTTATAGAAAAAAATAAATCAAAGTGCAAAAGAAAAAAATGTACAAAAACTTTCATAACTATCAAGGTGTAGTAATATATGCAAACAAGAATATTCCAGTTCATTAAATTCTTTATTTTTTTATCAAGTAAATAAGATTTCATTAACAATGGACACAAAAAAAACACCTGTACACATGTTATATTCTAAGTTTTACAGGAAAATGTTCAAGGGTGTAGAGGGAACACAATCCAATGTATAAAATGTGTATAAAGCCGCACAGCCCAAGGTGTAAAGTGCATATGGGTCGAATCCCCACCTATCGAGGTGCTAGCCCCGTGAGACTTAAGCACCTCAAGGTCCGTTGGGGTGTTAAGAGGTTGCCTCACCCCAGGGCGAGTCCCAGTTATAACTTACAAACATTAGTCAGGAGTTCCTACCATTTCAGGGAAACGTGTCAGCTCTTCCACTTTAGTGACAGACACACCAGCTCCTTCCAAAGCAGATGCAGTGCCTCCCGTTGAAACAATTGTGTACCTGCGCAATAGGAAATAAGAGGTCTTTGCAAATTGAGAATCAACCAGTGGGATATAAATAAGTTGTGGGATTTTAGCCAGTAATTATAGGTAGCAACTAGACACTTCAATTTGCAAGATAATGGGTACAGTTTCATCAAAAGGTGCACAAAGCAACTAGACATAGGGGACACCAGCTCCAATCAGATTAAGCCAAGATGATAACATAACCCTGTGACAATGACAAAGGGAGAAAGGGTCACTTTCCCCTCTACACACACACACACACACACACATATATATATATTCTTTTAGGAATCTTGTCCCCACATGAAGGCAATCCACATACATACATACACACACACATCTCTCTCACACACACACACATATATATATAACACATACATATATATATATTCTTTTAGGAATCTTGTCTCCACATGAAGGCAATCCACACAAAAAGACAGGAGCCTTAATTTGTTCAACAGATCAATGTTCAATTGAAATCTAACAGCCGCAATTTAAAGCTCTTGCTCAATTAAGCCAGAAAAATCAGTGCCATCGGAGTAAGAGTCTCAATGCAGATTAGGATTATGCCCTTTCATGTGAAACTCGAGAGTCTTTTTTCTTTAGAAAGGTAACAGCACGTGAAGCGCGGTAGTCTTATACATATGATTAGATATTCACTTCGCTAACACACACACTAACAGCTCTAGGCTAAGCAATTTCACTTCTAGACAGTGAAACTATCCTTCAATTAATTTTGCAAAATATGAAAAAATGGTTCTGCAATCTTTACCCCAACTCCTGCAGCCCATTGCCAAGCTTAGCCAAGTCCGTCTTGTCTGAAAGTGATATCAATGCTTGCTTCCTCCCTAAAATAACCATATACATGAATAGTAAGTTCACATGAAAGTATAGCGAGTGAATACATTCCAAATTCTAAATTGATAAGAGTGTTTAAACACTGGCCCGACTTCTAATACACAAGGTTGCTATCATGAAATGTCAATTTTGTAAGTAGCATCACTTAGTATTACATGCAATTTTTTGACTTATCAAAAAAAGCATTTATCAACATCAGAATACAAAAGTGATCATCTATTTGCATATTTAGCTTTATTTGGGTTGATCGTATAAAGACCACACTATGTTTGATTCCTTGACACAAACAGGAGAGGTAAACAAGAGAGCCACTTCTTGTTATTTCCTGATGTGTCCCATTTACTTCTGATTGTTTTCTATATGGAATGGACTCATAGTAAAAGAGATATTTCCACCTTTTCAGTCAATTCGGAGCAATTAAAGAAGTACCCAATCTCTCCTCTTTTACTCTCCCCCTCTTTCTATGCATCCCCATCAGATGAACAAAATATAGCATAACTTTCCCTTCATACCCGCCAAGTTTCCTACTTTTAACCCCAAGTAAACACAAACACGTAAAGAAGGAATGTACTAAGGAATCTCAAAATAAGAATCAAGTATGACCTTGCAGCTACTCCCACCATTCCATAACTTTTTTCCACATTTACTTTCTTCTTCTTTCTTTTTGGTGTGCATCGGCTCTTTGACATTGAACTTTCAAAAGGAAAAATGAAACTTCAAAATGAGATAACAGTCAGAATATTTAAAAGGTCAAAATATAACCCTTAGAGAGGTTATATTATATTGCAACTGATACATTTTTTGTAATTTCAATTCTTGTGCTCTTTGCATCTTCTTGATTCCACCAATGAAGACTCTTACTTCATCAAAAAAGGATGAATCTTAGAGGTTGTTTGGTTTTATAAGAAAATTTAATCTCCTTATCACATATTACTTATATAGCATTTGGATTTTCAGTATAAATTACTGCACAACTAATATAATCTTTGTATAACGAATACGACATTCTGTTTCCAATATTAAACTCCATATAAGTTATGCGGAGCTTAATCCCGGAACCAAGCACATTACTAATTCTAGTAAGTATAACTTACACGGGAATCTATATGTAAGATAACACGTGTATTACTAATACACGGATAAGAGTATCTACAGACAAAAATGTCCTTAGCTTAGTGGATCGTGCTTAACAGTTTCATGCATTATTATTCACTGCATATCAAGCACCATATGTTTATTCACCACATAACAATTGCATTATCATTCAGTGCAAAAACAATCCAGCCACTACAATCCACATATAACTAGACCGGAAACCAAATGACCTCTTAATTTTTATGGATTATGATACCTTACCAAGAAAGGGTCTATTATTGATTATGAGAAGTTCTCTATCAACACAAAATGAAGTAACCAATAGTATTGTTTACCAACTTAGAATTCTATAGCTCTATTCTCCTTTAGCCTGCTTTGAATTTCAAGACCTCAGCTTGTTGGAACTTCTTCATCTCCAGCGTTTCAAAATTTTGAATGAAGCTTTGTTTATTACAGAGGTGTTGATTGCATAATTGCATTATGAATATATACTTCAACTGCTCAATTTGTGTAACGGGGTTTTCTTTCTTTAATATTCTCACATATGTGCTGGCGTAATATTGATGTTGTTTTGAGAAATATTCCTAGTGATTGGCAATGATAACTAGTAAACAAGTTTACAGATTATAAAAACATAATTCCAACATTGTTCAAAATTTGCAAGCAATTCTTTATTACATTCAAAAAGTTAGAGGGGTAACTAGAATTTACTCCAAAAGAACAAAAAAACAGCAGAAAAAAAAAGGGTACCAGAAGTCGACAACTTGGGAGCAGACTGAGGAGTAGCTACAGTTTCGGCCATGGCCTTCACTGGATGAACAATCACCCTATACGACTGGACCACGCAGACAAATATCAACAAGAAAAGACCACAAAAAATTTATGATTACAGAGACGAAAAACAAATTAGGAGTAGTTCTTTTTATTGTTCTCTTTTTTTCATTACCGGTTGTGGGCCGAAGCAATAATTAGTTCTTGTTCTGATGGTGTGGAGCTGCGGAATTCGGATATGGAAAGCGGTAGCAGCAATGCCGGTGGCCGGCGTGATGGCGGCGATGGTGGCGGAAGAGGCGGAGGTTGTAGCTCTAGTAAAACCGAGCATTTCAGTAGTAGGGGTTGCGCCGGTGTCACTCTTTTGGTTTCTTAATTTGTGTAGAGACTAGCAGAGGCGGCACCCCTTTATGTATGTTACATAATACGTTGTTTGCTATTTGCCCTAGAAATTGATCTTTTTAATTGCATAGTCAAAACTCTTTATAACCACGGTGGAAAATCTGATGCTGCTATAGTGAGCTTTTATTGTAGTAAAAATTACATTCTATAATGGTTAGCATAAAATAATTATTTATTTTAGTTTATTATCTTTTTAGGCTTCATTTATTTTTATTAAAATTAAGATATGCACGTCTAAATGATTAAGATGTGCTC
>JACEIK010001443.1:30511-80792 GCA_018107945.1 Datura stramonium | reverse complement strand
TGGTGTTAGTGGCTAGTAATGGTGGTGGTGATAGTTGTGATGATGGAGGTGGTTGGTGTTGTAGTGGCTGGTGTGATGCTGGTGGTTGACAGTGGTGGTTGTGATGGTGAAGTTGGTTGATGTTAGTACTTGGCGGTGTTGATGGTGGTAGCTGAAGAATGTGTGGTGGTATAGTTGGTGGCGATGCTAGTTATGATGGTGGAGGTGGTGGGTAGTAGGGATTGACCGCAATGATGGTAGTAATTAATAGGTGTGGGAGATGCGGTGGTGATGGGTGGTGGTTGATGACATAATGGTGGTGGTGGTTGTGATGACATAGGTGGTTAGTGGTGATGACCGGTGGTTTTGGACATAGTGATTATGAAAATTATCCACACAAACATACTTCTTAATGATATTAAGACTCTGTTACAGATGTTAATGATTAAGATTTATTCAAACCAAATAAGTACTGAAATCTTAATGAAAACAAATGCACTTAATAATCTAAGATCTAAATCATTCAAATTCAAACCTCCATTAATTGCAAACAAATGAGGCCTTAGTCTAGACTTTTACGTCATAGCTGTAGATTTTTTTTCCATTTAGTTTTTTTTAACGAATACATCTTGACAATCACTAGTTTATTTTTTTCTGTTTTGTTCTTCTTTTCCTTAAAAAAATCAAATTTATCCTCTACTTTTGAAAATTGATTAAATTTACCATTCATTAAACTATTGGATTTTATTTATTCTGTCGTTATGAAAGTTTTCATCNATGCCTTGAAGAGGACTCGAACCTCCACGCTCTTTAGCACGAGATTTTGCTATATTTTTTATTTAAAAGAAAAATCTAAATCAACATAAATAAACTATTTTTTTAAATAAAACTCATATCTTAATCTAACACGATCAACCCAACCCGTCTTAACTATTAAGAATTTCAGCCCAAAATATGAAAAAGAATAAGACTAACATACCAAATTGAGAAAGTAATGGGAATATTGATTAAAACTCATGGTATCTATTGACTATACATTATCTTCTTAGCCAGAGTCTTTAAATATAATACCTCCACAAATTTGAGTTTAAGACCTCCAAAATAAAAATAGAAGAAAACTAATTTTGAAATTCAAAAATCAATTCGAAACTTTCAAAAGTAAGAGTCTAAACCTCAGACTTTCAATGAAATTTCATCAAAACTCTATGTATTTATTTAATATCTCATTGGAATACAATGAATCCTTCGAATAAGACACAGATCAGGTAGAAATGGAAGGAAATGGTGAAAGGTAAGAAGAAGAGGAATGAGAAAAAATCAAAGACGATGGAATTACAAAGATATGCTAGATCTTCCCATGGTAAAGCAGTAAATGTGAGAGAAGAAAAGAGTAGTGAATCACTGTTCACAGAAATTCTTATGTTAAAAGACAGGTCGGGGCGAGCGGATTAAATGAAGGGTACAGATGAAAACTTTCATAAGGACAGAGTTACATATGACTATAGATAATAAAATTTCGCGTCGAGAAAATAATAATCAAGACGAAAAATATCGCAACAATCGTAATATTTTATTTCAAATATGAGTGTTACAATCTCTATTAATCTTTTGCTTTTTCCTTTCAAATATAAATTCAAGGGCTTTTAAGCGTGATCTTGAACTTTATGAATTTGATCTTGATTTGTAGTTGAATTCAAGGGCTTCGAAGCTTGATCTTAAATATAGTGGTCTTGATCTTGATTCGTGTTTAAATTCAAGTGCTTGAAGCTTATTCTTGAATCTTCGTCTTGATCTTTGAAACTTGTAGAGAAATACTGAAGTGCTAGAATACTTGTAGCTTGTAGAGAAATCTTCAACGTTTGATCCACAAGCTCTCTCTGGCTTGTTATTAGTATTCAGGTCCCCTTTTTTGAATTATGAGACCCCTATTTATAGTTGTAGGATAGAAGAATTGCGATAAACACGAACTGATTTCAACCAATCAGATTTAAGTTTGACATAGCTATACTTGATTGGTCGAAACATGTCACTTATACATGTGGCGCATTATCATTGGCATTTGGTTTGACTATGCATGTTGTATCATTTTTGACATGTGACATGATCCATTAGCTCTTTTATTTGACTTAGCGTGAATGTCATTTGACACGTGACACCAATTTGAACCTCTAGGAAGATTGGGCTCCTTAAAATGAGTTTATAATTTATAGCCCAATTTGATAGACTACCAAAGAAATTGAATTATTAATCAAATCCGTAATTATTAGATTCAAATAATTAATCCAATTATATTAATTCATAATATTTATTTGAACTAATATATGTTAAATTTAATATAATTTAAATTTCTTAAATTTAATAATATTCTATTATTCACAAAATACCCCCACTTCCATACTTATCTATGTGTAAATTTATTGAAATTAGAGATTGATCTTAAAGTATTAGCGGATTATTAAATTAGATCTGAATCAAATTAAACTAAGAATTATCCGTGCAATTTGTTTGCTGTATATCAACGCACAAATCAAGTATTAATTACCAGGGAATCACATATCCCTTTTGTATTGGGAGACAAACACAATAATTTGTAATGATTGCTCATCATTACAATTTTAACTCATGAAACACATATTCAATGAAGTGAATTTGGAGTCGGCGCCGCAATTCTATTTTAACTTGGCGACAGTCTCAATTGAATTCTATTATACCGTCGGCACAACTAACCAATGTTACACCTCATAAGTTGTCATTGTTTGACGGACGTGCACGTGCGCGTGCACCTGTAATAGTATCGGGAGTACGACACATGTGAGAAAAGGCTTGAAAAGGAGAGCGCACGAGTACTTCATCAAGTGAGCAAGAGAGTCGGGGCCGGAGGCAGGGCGTACCGAGCACTGTGCCGTGCAGCCCACACCGGTGCATGGGCAGGCGCGTCACGCCCGTGTATTGGTACTATAGGCGGCGCGCACGCCCCCTGCCACCACCTCAAAATGTTTATATGTTAAGTGAGTGACATGTTATTTCATTTCAAAACATTTCCAGAGAGAGCGCATCGGATAGAGGCAATTACCTCCAAACGTCAATTTTTCTCAGGTAACAATTTCTAGGCCTACGAAGAACGTATTTATGGAGTTATTTCTTCGAAATCGGCCCGGTTCGACAGAGACTCGCCGAGTAGAAGTTGTAGAAATCACTCTTGATCAAGTCCTAATCGTCTGCATGCGATAAGTAAGTATTTCTACCTTCTAAATTCTCTGGAATTTGTAAGTTTTGGGCCGAGTAGGACAGGTTCTGATTCGTAGTCGCTATGCTTTATGGATGTTGTTATTGGCTGTTTATTTGAAGTAAGAACAACTTCATTCTCTCAGCGTGAGGGCTGCAATTTGGAGGGATTGCCTATTCTAGGCTGGAACAGGATTGGGCGAGCAGAAAATGGCAATTGAGGTATGTTAAGGCTAACCTCTTCGGCAAGTTATTCCCGTCGTATAGTTAATACGACCTACACTTTTGTAAGTAAGTTGCAAGTACATATGTTGTCATTAGCTGCTACTAGTAGATAATGATTATATATGTTATGGTTAGCTGCTACGAGATGAATGGAGGCTGTATCATAGTATTCCCCATTGGGAAAGAGTATACCCAGTGCGATAAACGCAGGGAGCATCATAGAGATTTCCCCATCCATTTGTTTATAGTTTAGAGGGATTCTTATGTTTCGCTGTCGTACCATGACCTTAGAAGCTTGTAGTTAGCTGTTGGGTCTAACTTGGTAGGGTTGGACAACATAGGGTGCAACTAGGCGATATTACTTTATGTTTGATGCCTATATAGATAGTAAAGCTCGCCCACAGGCTGATGACATACCTTGATGCCTCCAGGGATAGAATCTTGATAGGGCGGTCTTACCTTCGAGTCAATGGCACCAGGGTTGCCTAATGAACTGAGCGATAGCTTGCCATATGATTGGCTACTGTCAGTGACCGGTAGCTTCAGCTAACTTACTGTTTGTCGTATAGGTCGCTCAAGAAACCACCCTAGTTGTTAGAAGTCTGATAGATAGCTGATATCCTAAGGGGGAACCTTGTTAGTGGTTAGATGTGGGGCCAACGCCCCGAGCTACTCTTACAGACGCCCATGTACATGTTGTCGCAAAGGGCTAAATCCAGATATACTTGCCTACGAGGCTATGAATTGCTCAGAGGAGCCATATGTAATCGGGACAAACCAAGTTGATGTCTAGGGGACTAGAACCATAGTATCACAGTATTACCTTCAGGCTAAGAATTATAGTAAGCCGTCTGTGGGAAGTTAGGGTTGACTGCTCAAGAACATATCCGGTTAGTAGCAGCCCTATAGTCGCTCTAAGCGAAGGGACTATATAAATGGTCACCTACAACCTTATTGTTTTCTATGAGCTACTATTATCCTAGCATGACCTTTAGAGTGTCGCCTAGGCCATCCGGGACCTCATCCTTTTTCCGTCTAAACCGACTAAGGTCGTAATTGCTTCCAGGAACTTCTGGTCAAGTATGGGCACATGGGGTGTGCCTGCTAGTAGCTATATAGACTATTTTAGGGGCGAGTAGCGATTACGTTAGGTCTATGGGGCTAGGTACGCCTTTCGAATGATTAGATTTGAGATTGTAGCGTAGTGACACCGAGTTGGGGTCAACCGTATTTTGTATAGCCTCTCACCACCAATAGCTAAGAGGCTTCTAGTTGTACAAAATGCTTACGGAGCTATGATGCTCTGACGTTTATGGAGCTATAATGCTGCTATCGTTTATGGAGCTATAGACTGCTTTAGGAGCTATGAAGCTAAATTGCTTACGGGGATATTAAATTGCTTACGGAGCTATTAATTATCTAAAAGGACTAAAGTAAAGCATTCGGGGTCACATTGAAGTCTCCTACGAAATCCTTCTATACCAAGATGGCCTTACCGACCCTTACTAGGGCCTGGTGTACCGAGACACAGTTGCAGTCATTTGCAGGGCCTTAGGGGATACCAATAGGGGTATATAGACTAATTGGTGCTTGTCAGGGCTTATGGGGGCCTAGGTATGTTATCTATGTGTTAATTGTATTTTCTAGGCTTAAGGGGACCAGGTTAGGTTCTTGTTTGTATACTTGCTTGCTAGATATAACTTATGAATGTATAATCATACAATTTAAGCTCTTATTTGTAGAGTTGTATACTAGATGCAAGTTATGGTTATGAAAGCATACAGATTAACTTCTGCCCCTTTTTGTTGATTACTTTCAGTTCTTTATTAGCTTCTATTCAGTTATTATTATTGCCTTACATATTCAGTACATATTGTACTGACGCCAATACCTGGGGCGCTGCATACTTGCTTGTAGGTTTAGCTAGACAGGTTTTAGGACCTCCTTAGTAGCTATTCAGAGTAAGTAGATTGGTCAGCTCCTTTCATTCGGAGTTGCCAGATAGTAGGGTTTTGCCGATCCTTGGTTATATAGTTTTTGGGTAGGCCGGGGCCTTGTCCCGATCAATATTTCACTCTTAGAGGCTTGCAGACTACAATTCCTAGCTAGTTATTCATTGTTGGCTGTGTGGAGCCTATGTGTGTTATGTTTTGTATGTTGGTCGTGTGGGGCCTAGTTTAGATATCTGTTAGCAGCCTTGTTGGCTATAGTTTATATATAACTGTCTGCCTTCCTTCTGTTATAACTTAGACAACATGGTGGTCTTGTCGTCCCGCATATGATCCTTTTATTATTTTGATTGCTGGGTTAGTTGTTTTTATGTAGGTTCATTGTACGGCCTTGTCGGCCTGAGACTGTGTTTACAAACGAGATATAGCTGTTCATTTTCTTGATTATGTGTTGTTGGCAGGAACCACGGGTGCATATGGGTGGGGCATGACAACCAAATTTGTGTAGGAGACAAATTTTAGTAGCGGCCTCTTGAGGTCTATAAATAGAACATTTGCTTTTCCCTTTTTGTCTCCTGCAGCGTAAATTTGTGCTCCTTTAGCTGAAGCTTTTGAGTTTGAAAAGTATTAAAATCAAGCATGTTCTCCCATATATTCTCCTTTTCTGGGATTTCTTTTTCTCCCCTTTCTTTTCTTCAGATTAGAAGGACATGTTCTAGTTCGATGCGGATTAATCTTGACCGAATATCCATTATTAATGGAGTTTCATATTTTTTTTCTTTAAAGAGACCAGACTTAAGGAATAATATAGGATGAATTTTATCCACACTTTAAGATTTTAGTTATTCTTTTGAAGAAACCGGCCTAAGGCGTAGTACAGGATGAATTTTATCTGCGCTTTAGGATTTTGGTTATTTTTTTGAAGAAATGGGTCTAAGGCATAGTACAAGATAGATTTAATCCGCACTTTAGGATTTTGATTATTTTTTTAAGAAACCGGCCTAAGGTGTAGTACATGATGGACTTCATCCGTGCTTTAGGATTTTGGTTATGAACTTATCCGTCATGATCTCTATATTCATCCTTGTGCCTTTGAACTGGATTGTGATTTTTTTGTTCTTACAACTTAACCAGATAGTGAACTTTAAAGACTATAACTCTCTTTTGTCCAAACCCAAGTACCTTATTATCGAGAGTAATGAACAACATACCGTGCAAATAAGATTGTTGGTTCAAATTCCCTTAACTGGATGGTATGCAGGTCCCTGGCCACTTCTTAGGAACTCACTCCATATGACAAAGTGGACTTCCGTATGCAAATCTACTTCAACTCGATCTTCTCAGCTGTGATCTTTTCAGGCGCCGCTCCACCATTATACGAATATCGCAAGTGCTCTTCCTAGCTTGGGTCGTTGCATAGTCCGAGAAGAAATACGTTGAGGAGAGACAGTAGTGTTCGAGGGTGAATATTGTCATATTCCAGGATATTGGGAGTGGGCTAAGGATACACTCGATAGAAGTCAAGAAATTTTAATTGCTGCAGACATTTATGATGCCATTTATGCCTCGCTTTTCATCTATGATCGAAATTTGGATATACTATAAGCATTTTGTGAGGTGTGGTGCTCGAAGAAAATATACTTCTTACATTCATTGGTGAACTATATGTTTCTTTATGGGACTTATATACCCTTGGAGGCTTGCCAATTTGAGGCTCCTTATATGAGGAGGTTATCCTCGAGGCTACGGAACTCACAAGTGCTGATGCGAAAGATCAAAGATATACTCCTTGAGTTTTTGGGTAATACCCCGGAAACTCAAAGACTATATCCGGGACTTAAATCAGAATCAGAAGATCTACAGAAATTGTCACAGAACGACTCACCTAACGGGTCGTTAAGAGACCTAACAACTCATTAGGTCAGTCGTGGGAAGGAGGATTGAGATATGACAAGGGAGAGGCAGTGTACCCAGAAGAAGACCCCACGAGTCGTGGTCAGGCACCACGACCGGTTAGGTCACTCGTGAGCAGGCGGGGATCAGGAATTTAAAGAATTAGGCAGTGTACTTCACGATTTACCTAACGACTCATTTGTGGTAGTAACGAGTCATCAGGTCCCTCGTGGTGGCCTTTCAGGTTTTCCAGGCAGTGTACCTAACAAGTATGACCACAAGTCGTGATCAGTGACCACGACCGTTGGGTCACTCGTTAGGATCACCTGACAGTTTTTTCCTGCGACTTTCTAAGGGCTATTTAGTAACTTCCTATTCTCCTAAGCTTTAAACTACGTCGTTTTGGACGTAAATTCATACCTATTAGTGGGAATGATTGGCCTCTCCCCTTATTCCCACATTCATTCTCAGAAAAATATCGACAAGTCTTTCAAGAATTCTCAAGCAAGGTCCAGGGTTTCTCATTCATCTCAGAAATTCAAGCTTACTCCTCAAGGGAATTTCTTAGCCAGGTATGTGGGAATTCAACAAGGGAATTGTCCTTCCCTTGTGTCCCCCAAAACCCTCTCATCGTTTCTCTAGCAGTTTTAGCCTTGAGTTTTCGAAGACGAAGAAATTACATGTTGTTTTTCATTAATTTCACATAGAATGATATCCATGCTTATTATTGATACGATCTCTATCAGTTCTTACCTAAATTGTTGATGTTCTTGTAAAAGTGGATTTAAGCCCTAGATTTTCGAGTGGAGATTATTTGCGTATCGAATTCAGTCTAGTTTGTGAAGTGTGATTTGGGATGATTTTCTAGTATTTATTATTGTTTAGATGTTGAGTATATACTCCATTGAAAATAATGACTTTAGACCTGGCACGAATAAGAAAGTTATAGCATTGTTTGTCAGATGTGATTTCTTTAATTCTTGAAATATTTGCCATATTATGGAATTCTCGTGTTGCTGGAATGAGTTGAGTTCTATGTTAGTTTCTTAGTAGTTCAGCTCAGTTAGAACATAGAACCTCTTCATAACTATACAGGTTTTATCAACTGATCAGTTTGACTTCAGTCTTTTCTGAGGTGTTAGTGGTGCCTCACAGTTATCAAAATTAGATTAAGAATCCAGTTTATAGGTCCATTAGACGGTCATGAAATTTTAGATTTATAGCTCTGACTAGCCTTAGGACCCCAGTTCAGACTACAATTTGTTCTTAGACGGTTATGACATTTCCAGATAAGCAACTCTAACTAGTCTAGAACCCAATTTCAGAGCCTGGTCCGTTAAGACTCTCAGGGTACTTTCAGTTATATATCCCTGACTAGTCTTGGACCCCAGTTCGAGCTATCATCTAAGTAATTCAGTCTAGGTTTTTCAGTGGGAGTAGGACTTAGCACCGAGCGGGTCGGGGTTCCAGTGCACCCAGGTTTCCAGAACTACGTTGCCAGTGTAGGTTATAGTATTATTTGGCCTAATTGGCCCCAAACTCTTGTGATCACCCAGTTCATGCCTTTATACCCTGTAAAGGTATATTGGGTCCTACCAATGGGGTGTATACATCAGACTCCACATCTAGCTCACATGGTTATATGTCGGTTATAGACTCTCCCACTAGTCAGTCCAATCCAGTTTCAGAATAAGCAGCTCAGTTTAGTTCCAGCTCTATCAGTTTAGCTTAGTTCAGTACAGTATCTTAGACTCAGAACTTTCAGACTTAGGGCATGTCTCTGACACCAGACAGGGTTATCTTGACCATCTTAGTTTACTTCTATGGTTCAGATCAGTATATTAGTTGGTTATTGCAAGTCATTTCAGTTTATTCATTTATATTTAGCTATGTTTTCTCTCACATACTCAGTACATTCAAAGTACTGACGCATACTTTTATGCTGTATCGTCTCATGTTACAGTTGCACATTCTCAGACTCAGCACCGTTAGTCGTCGCGGTTCAGATCCTCCTCCTCAGCAGTTGAAGCGTGAGTCCTCATCATTCGAGGGCCTTATTTCATTCTTTCAGTTAGTTCATTATTTTTAGCTAGACTTAGATTTAGCTGAGGGTTTGTTCCAGCAACTCATCAGTTAGATGACTTTCAGACACAGAAATAAATTTCAGACTTCAGATGTTCTTAAACTTTATGTTTTCTGTTTTATTTTCATAAATGCTTTTATGCTATTATTTCAAAGCTTCTACTATATTTATTTTACTCATAATACCAGCGTATGATAGACCAGGGGTTGACTTGGGGTTACTTGTGACTTCAAGTACCTTGTCCCGTCCAGGGTGTAGACTCGGGGCGTGACATTGTGAGTACTTGTTCGTAGCTTTTCACTATTTACAAGAGAGAAAGAGTGACAACTCAAAGGTCTCTTTGAGAAAGTGGATAGGATTTTGGTATAAGAAATATCTAAAGTATGAGCCTGCCCGTCGAGGAGGGCGAAGAAGACTGTGCGTTTAAAGTCTACACACAACCCTACGGGGGCCATACCTAAGACATCTCAATTGTCAATAGATGAGGAAGGTGTATTTTGTGAGCTTGGGGTGAGGCCTGCAAAGAAAGATGAAACCTATCTTGCATATTTTTATCATATTGGTTATGTACTTTCGTGCTTGCTTCTAAAGAGGGTGACTTTATTCGTCCAGGGACTTTTAAGATAGTGATTATGATGGCTATCAAACGAAAGATTAGCCTTGTGGTGCCCATTTTAGCAAGCATCTATAATGGTCTTAATAAGATTTCTAGTTTGCCACAACTTGATCTAATCAAAGTCTGCTTTCCAATCCATTATGTTTATGGTTGGATTGCTCACTATTTCAAGACTTATTATGCGCTTGCAAATGGACTGTCTAATCCACTTATGGTGACATTTTCCAAAGAGGGTGCTGCACGATAATTTGAAAAAAAGAAGCAAGGAAACGCATTCATCAAAGATATAACATAGTTAGGACTTCTACTATGTTAAATAATTCTGAGCCCTATAACTATGTTGACAATGATGATGCACAAGAGTTAGAGTCAAATTATTTCAAGAGCATCCGGTTTGGATATCTCTCCTAAAGAAATGGAAACTCAACCATTATCGATCCATATAGTCCACATCGATTTAGCCATCAATTTTGATTTTACCAAAGAATCCCAGGTGCTTTAGCAAATGATAATCATAGTGCTTCATTGGCTGAAGGACTTAGATATTGGTAGATTGCATGTTAGATAGATCGATGTCAGGTGCGACTTTTTCCCCGTTACTCTTAACGTGAAGAAATTTTTTGCAGATGACTATAAGACTTGGTGGTCGAAAATGCACGGAAATTTTCTTTACTTACAAACTTTGGTGGATGCAGCAGGGCCAATTTCTATTAAGATTCTGGAGATTGCACATCAAGAATGTAGCAATGCAGTCCCACAAACTGAAAATCCCTCCACTCCAATGGTCATGTTATCAGAGAAATACAAAGGGCCTCAGTTACTTATAAAATCTCCAACTTAACAGGTGTATGATCAAGATTATCAGGGTGTAAAGGCTCCATTCCATTAAGTGTAGTTTCTCATGTTTCTAAGAAGAGATAGTCGAAAGACGAAAGTAATAGCAGTCATGTCGATCATTGTTGGAAGAAGGTAAGGCCGTGTTCAGACAAATCAGGGGATGCTGATTTAGCAGTGTTGAGATTCATGATAGTGTTGATAGTCCTTCGAGGACTTTGATCATTCTTATTAAAGAGGTATGCTTACAATTTTAGTTTACCCAACATGTCAGTAATGACTTTTATTAATTGCTTATTCCTAATGGTGGCGAAGCATTGCCACGAGGAGGGTCGCAGAAGAGTGGCGAGTCTATTTCTGGTCCAAACCCAATAAAGTCACCTTCTACAGGTAAAATTGCAAAAGAGGCAACTTATGTTCCTCGTGATAGAGTGAGAGCGAGACTGAGTTTTGATTTGCAAAAGCATCCAACAGCTGCAGTGTTCGTGTTTGACGGAAAGAAGGTTGTCCTAAGTTATCGAAAGATGTTTATTTTTGAACTTTGGACTGTGACTCGGGGTAAGCTTTCTGTAAGGGATGTAGATTATGCTTCCTCTCTTAAAGAAGAAGTCCAAGTGATTCTCGATGAGATGGATGGAAAGGATGGGATATTTCCCTTTTGATGAAATTATTAAAGTCCTTTTTTGAGCTTGATGCTATATATGACCAGGCACGATCGTCCCTACATGATAAGGATATAGAAGATGCAAGAAAAAAGTTGTCCATAACAGCTGGAGAACGTCTTTCAAATGCCATATTTGAAGAACACGAGAAGATTGAGAAAGTTTCCTTCATCTGTCAATCTTTAAGAGAGGTGAAAGAGAAGATAGAAAAGTCGCACAAAAAAGAGAAGGATTTAGAAGTCCTCTTAGAAGCTACCGAGAAAGACGTTGAAGAAGCCAAATTAGGAGTCTCAACTGCTGATGCATGCAATAATCCAGATTTGTTGAATGCTGATGACTTGACCAATTTAGAGTAGAAGAAGGAGCGCCTGGAAGCTATGCGCCAAGACTTAATCAATTACAAACTATGTTTAGATTAGTCTTAAAATTTGCTAGCTCTTTCTTTTTAAAAATTCAATTCATCAATGGATACTCTTATTTAAAAAAAATCTATTTCCTTTTTGCTTCAAATAATTGGTTTTATTTTTTGAAATAAACTTTGAATGTTGATTCGCTGATAGTTTCAAATCTGTGTGCGCACACCAAAGAAAAAGTTATAGCTTGATGCATCAATGCCGGAATTAGAATCTTCTTGATGTCTCAGAAACTAAACTTCTCAATCTAGGACATATCTGAAATTTAAATTTTTAAAACCATAAAAAAAGTCCCAAATATATATATTCCTTTTGAAATCATCTTTGGATGCTGACAAGCTGACAACTCCAGATTTACCTACATAGTGGTTTTAAATCTCCAACTCAAAGGCTTTATAAAAATGAAGACTACGACTTGCGGGTTTGACAACTTGCTGAAAATATAGTCATCTTGTTTGGGGAAACTGATTTTTCACGGAGATTTGTGCCCCTTATATTAAACCATCAAGGTTTGATGAAGGTTCAAGGTTGAAAAAAAGAACCCCTCTAAATATGATCTTCATGTGTTGGTCAGGTGAATTTTATCTCACCACCTTTCTCTTGAACATCACTTGGAGTGATATATCTTTTTAAACTCATGAGACTGAACTTAGAATAAAACTCTAAGCTGTCTACGTACCTCGGTGAAGAGGATCAAGTCATTCCGTAGTTCATAAAGAGTGAGTTTTCTTTTTGGTGTCCTAACTTTTACCTAGATCGCCTCTTGAGTTTTCCAATCTAGCGCACCTTTTTGCATCCTAGCTTTTGCCTAGACGTCCTTGCGAGATTTCCAACCTAGCGGATATTTTATAGTCGTGCATAGTTTATATTCTTGCGGTCTAGGAGTGACATGTAGTTTATGCTTGTGCCTTAAGGGCATCATCTCCTTCAAAGGATAATACATTTTCAAGAACTTTGCGTTAATATCAGGACTAATCCTCACGCCATCTGCGTCGATAAGCTTGTAGCGCCACTTGAATACACTTCTTGTATGACATATGGTCTATCCAAATTTGGGGTGGGTGCCCCACGACTTATGAGAAGTGATGATAGGCCTTCTTCTTGCCGATTACTTGATTTCCTGCTTGGGCTTGTCTCAAGCGAACCTTTTTGTTGAAAGCACAAGATAGACGAGCTTGATAGTAGTCCAAAATTTGTTAAGCCTCCAGTCTCTTCTCATCAAGTGTTTCTAACTCTGCAAGCCGTAATCAAGCATTTTCTTCTTCGGTGAGCCTTGAATGACGAGCGTTAAAGAAGGTATTTGGTGCTCCAGAGTGGTAGGACCGCTTCAACTCTTATAAGCAAGCGGTATAGTGTCGTTTGTATTGGTATGGGGTGAGTCGTCCTATATGCCCACAAAGCTTATTTCATTTGTTCATGCCAATCCCCTGGACTTGGAGACAATCTTTTTTAACAAGTTGCACAAGGTCTTATTGAATGCTTTAGCTAGACCATTATTGTTATGATATATAAATTTACGGCATTCTTGAAATTAAAAGCTCAAAATTTTATTCAATAGCTTGTTATCAAATAGCTTGTCATTGTTTGTCATTATATAAGCAGGAATGACAAGCGGTAGATGATATTGACTCGGATGAAATTTGCAATGTTCTCTTTCTTTACCTCTTTAAGAGTGACAACTTTGACCCATTTGGAGAAGTAATTTATTACAGCCAAGATGTATAAGTGCCCACAAGGTACGGTAGCAGACCAATGACATCTAATCCCTATGCATCAAACGGCCAAGATGCACAGTCAGGCGTAGTACTTTGGGTGACTGATGTATGAAGTCGCATGTTGTGGCCTTGCACCTTCGTACATAGTCCAAGCAACTTTCATCATTGTTTGCCAGTAATATTCCATCCTTTTTATGTGAAAAGGCTGGAGCTTACGGTCGAGTTGATGTGATCCACGTACTCTCGATGTGCTTCTAATAAAGCTTGGTGCACTTCTTCCTCCCAAACATCACGAGGCTCCTCGAATGATCTTTTGTACAAGGTATCTTTGTAGTAAAGTAAAGGCGGGTGCCACGATGTATTTCAGTCCTTCTTATTAGGATTTTCTGGAGTCCATAAGACAAGTAGTCAAATGACGAATCGCCTCCGAGTCCTTCTTCGTAGCTTCATAAACAACGACAGTACACTCATGCTTATTTTTGCGTGTTGTTCCATCTCCAGCAGGCCGGTACTACCCATTTTTAGCATATAGTAATTTGTGATTGCTCTGGTAGAGTCAATGTTGAAGCTGAATGTCATGACTGAGCTTGGACCCCAGGTGGGAACCGGGACCTAAACCACGAATGACTCCAAGTCGGCCCATGGCATGAACATGATAACTTAAAAACATACATCCGCAGAATCTGATAACTGAAACATGAATAAGCAGAAGTATGAATAACATAGCAATCATAAAACAAGTTAACATTCGACAAAGCTGAAAATCTACAGTATGATAAGCCTCTAAGCTAATACGATGGTGATGGGACAACATCCTCAACTAGGTCGCTAAAATCTGAAACTAAATATCATATAATGGAATGATAAACTGAATGTACTCGGAAGATGAGGACTCACCAACAATAAAAATGAACTAAACTACGGAAAGCTAGACCTGTGGGCCCGAGTCGATCATCTGGACTTATCATGAAATGATACGATTATAGAAGTATGCGGTGATGCTTGGAATGTACTTAATATACAAAATTAAATAAAAGCATGATGAGCGACTGTTAGTAGAATCATGCATATAAACATCAATCATAAGATCATGAGAGTAAGAATAATCTTAATCCCAGTTTGAGACATATAGTCATAAGTTGAATGTCATATACGAATAGAATGACCCAAAGCTAAAAATAGAAATCATATGACTTGTCATAACTAGAAATCATAGTAAAAATATAAACTATCATTGGGTCCAAACCTGTTTGTAAAACATAATATCATAAGTCAAAAACATGAATAAATTTGAAATCATGAGGAACAATGGGAGATAGTCATAACCGACACCATCATATTAGAGCTTACGCGATGCCGCAACTATCACACTCAAGTGGGAAGAGCCGTCCAAAACCTTGTCAGGGCTAGGACTCTATCATGATATCGATATCAAGATAGAAGGCCCCTTACGGGTAGGAGAAAACTCTCCCAGCGGGCCCAAATAAATATATAAATCTACGTTGGCGCGTAGTTGAGGCAGGGAAACCTAGGGACCCCAAGCGTACTCAGTCTTGGACACTGCTCTCAAAACAGTACATAGTGCTCTCATCATTTTCAACAGAGCTGATAGGATAATTACATGCATAATGCGAAATCGAACATGGGGATTAACGGCTCCAAATATATCATAAGTTGTAATGGGAGACTTGACTCCAAAACATATGATAATTTGATCTTATTAACCTTGGCTAATCATGAAAACATACTTAACTTGTGTGAGTTTGCCCAAATCATAAAATCATGCATACTGAAAATAATTCATAAGCCAAATCATGGGTTCATACATGGAAAATTATAAACATTCATTCATGCTAGATATCTCATAATACTTGAAATCATGAATCATAAACTTGAGATTTCATAAAACTTGCATAATAGGGCATAATTTTAAAACTTGAAATCAGGAATTCATAATAAATTTGTGTATAAAATCTACCATAAATCTTAAAATATGAGGAAATTGACCCATAGACATATCATTAGGAATTTCATAAAATTGAGTTTAAAACCCTATAAGATCATAAACTTGAATTAGAACTTGAATTCATGAACTCGAGGAGAAATCTGGGCATGAGAGTGAAGGGGTCTCATTCATAGGCCTATATACATCGGTAAGCTGAATCTGACGACTTTGAAATCGAGAAGGTGAGGAAGAATTGAGGGATTCAAGCAGTCTTCAAAAAGAATTTCTAAACTTTGCATGCATGGGAGTTGAATAAATCAAAATAAGTTCTAAACTCCTTTAAAACATATTCAGGGCTTAAAACGATGTAGTTTAGGGCTTAGGGGCTTAAAATTTACGAAAATATCATGATTCATGCGGCAAAGTGTGTGGAGTCAGGATGGATGACTATTAGGGGAGGTAATAAGTAGATCCTTGACCCATTACCACTGGAAACTACTCCTCATTCTTGGATCCTTTTCATGACAGTAACCAAATGATCCATCACTGACACCACTACTCATTCCCATAATCCATTGCCAATACTGCATGGCGCCACCAGCCGCATGCTTCATCATTGGGCATAACGGGCATCCTAACGACTCGTGGGTTTAGTGATTGACTCGTCACCCCATCCATTGTCACCCCTGAGGATCACCAAAGCTTCAAATTAGGCACACATACAATGGACCACACAATGACTGTTGGGTCTCTTGTTAGGTCACTCAGATGATTCATCCTGTGACTGGTGCTAATTTCTTGATTTTTTAGTTTCAACCCTCGAATTACGATCTTAGAATTTTTAGTGTATTTGCAATATCTCCCCCTTGGGAACATTCATCCTCTAAAGTGGGTTAAGCATACTGAAAAGTTGGGAAAGGCGCAATCTCACATGTACGAAGGCGAAATGCGGGTGACCAACTACGGGTGATACTTGATACACATGATTGAAATGAATTCATGAATAATACATATATGTAAGGAAATTAAAGCGAGAGACATGAACTTGACATGAAACTGAATAGTACTAAGGAAAACTATAATTTCCTCATGCTAAATTGGGCCGGAAGGAAAAGATGCGGGTATATAGCCATCATATACGCCCGATTTCCTACATAGCTCCCTCAACAAGGCGATTTCTCCACAAAACCTTCCACTTTGAAGTTACTTCTTTTTTATCAACTTCCCAACCTAATGATCAAGGATCTCAATCGAAACCTCCTCGTGGGTAGCTATCCTTCACCTATGCTCTCTCTGCAGGATAACTAGGTCGGGTCTGATACTAGCTTCTTTAGTAGAGATACATGAAAAGCTGGATATCTTGAAGCTAATACGCGATAGCTCCAGCTCCATATCTGCATTTGCCAGCGTGCCTCGAGAATCCTATAAGGACCAACATATCAGAATAAGCTTTCCTTTCTTCCCGAATCTCATCACTCCCTTCAAAGGAGACACCTTCAGAAATACCCAATTATCAACCTCGAACTCAAGCTCCTCTCAGCTAACATCACATAAGATTTTGGACAACTCTAGCTTTGTCTTCAACCTTTTCCTAATAAGTTGGACTTTTTCCATGGTCTCGTGAGCTGAATCTGGCCCTATTAACATAGCCTCGTATACTTCAAACCATCCAATAGGTGATCTATAACTTCGCACAAAAAGAGCCTCAAATGGAGCCATGCGAATGTTGGAGTGGTAAACATTGTGTAAGCAAACTCAATGAGAGACAAATGATAAACTACCCATGAAGTCAATCACGCTCTCCAACGCATGTCCTCAAAGAGTCTGAGATAGTCCGCTTCCGGCGACCGTACATGCACGAATTGAAGAATGGGTGCTAAGCTTGACACAGTACAAAGTCCCTTACTAGACGAACTCAAAGCTGTGAAATGGGTTAATTACCTCTAATCGAGATGATAGACAAGGGAATTCCGTGCAACTGAACTAACTCCTAATGTTACAATCTAGCATAGTCCTTAGTAGAATCAGTGATGTCTTGATCGGTAGGAAATTTGCGCACAATTCAGCTGTCACAGCCACCCATATAGAGTCATGCGCCGATTAAGAAGTAGGAGGCAGCCACCATGTTAAGCAGAGTCCATATTGATCTCTTCCCCTTTTAAGTGGGGATATTAATGTCCTGTAGCATACATCCAAGTCTCGATGCTCAACTTTTACTTTTTGACAATCTGGACACTTAGTCACAAACTCCACTATGTCCTTCTTCATGCCATTCCACAATAGGCCTCCATGCGTCAGGATACATCTTAGTGGAACACGGGTGGATAAATTTTGAGTATGAGCCTCACCCAGCATCAGCTCTGTCAAGTCCTCAACACTCAGACATAAACGACCACGATAACAAAGTACACCATCTTCCCTTAGAGAAGACCTCCACCTTAGAAGATCTGGAAAGCTTCCTTTAGCTCTACTAATATAGGATCCTCATCTTTCATAGCCTTGACCTCGGTCACCAATAAAGATTCTAACATTCGAACAACGACACTACCATTTATCGAGTCAAACAAGGCCGAACCCTAAACGAGCAAACCGATGCACATCCTTTACCAACTCCTTCCTTCCATCCTTAACGTGAGACACACTTTCCATGGATAGCCTACTAAGGGCATCTACCACTACACTGGCCTTATTTGGATGATACAGGACACTCATGCCATAGTCCTTGAGAAACTCTAGCCACCTCCTTTGTCGCAAGTTCAGGTCTTTTGGGTGAACACATGTTGGAGGCTCTATGGTCCATGAACACATCCATTGCACCCCTATAAATAGTGCCTTCAAATATTCAAACCAAAAAACCACCGTACGCCAACTCAGGAATTATGAGTTGGATATTTCTTCCTCTCCATGAGTCTGAAAATGTTTAGAGGCATACTGACTTTACCATGTTGCATCAATACATAGCCAAGACCAACTCTAAAAGGCATCACAATACATAACAAATTCATTAATGTCCTCGGGTAGAGTCAATACTCTGGCTGATGTGAGTTGAGTTTTAACTCAAGAAAGCTCTTCTCACAGACTTCCGACCATTTGAGAATTTTGACCTTCTTCTGGGTCAAATTAGTCAATGATGTTGCAATGGACGAAAATTCTTCAACAAACCCCCTGTAGTAGACAACTAAACCCAAGAAGTTCTGATATCAGAAAGACTAACTGGTCGCCAAATCTTCACCGCCTCTATTTTTTTAGAGTCCACACCTTCTTTTACCCATAAAACCGGCACCATATGACCAAAAATGCTACTAAATTCAGCAAAAAAGTTCACACTTGCTAAATTTGTAAGCAGAGATGGAGATCCTTGAGAGTGCAGCTGCGCGCAATCCTTATATGAGCGACATGCTCCTCCTTGACGAGAGTTTATGAGAATATCATCTATGAAGATAATCAAGAACATATCCAAATACGGTTTGAATACCCTATTCATCAAATCCATGAAAGTTGCAGAAGTATTCATCAGTTCAAAAGACATAACTATGAACTCATAGTGACCATCTGCAGGAGTCTTGAAGGTTGTCTTGAATATCCTCTCTCCTTTACTCTAAGGTGATGATAGTCGGATCTAAGGTCTATCTTCGAGAAGCACTTAGCATCCTGAAATTGGTCAAACAAGTCATCAATTCTAAGGAAAAGAAATACTTGTTCTTGATTGTGACCTTGTTCAACTATGAATAATCAATGCACATTCTAAGGGAACCATCGTTCTTCCAAACAAGAGAAGCTAGTGCACCCCACGAGAATTTACTAGGCTGATGGAAGCCACTTATCCTAGGAGATCTTTCAACTGCTCTTTCAACTCCTTTAAGCTCAGCTGGAGCCCATTCTATAGAGGAATGAATATGAGAGTTTCACGTATTGGGAGAAGATCGATACTGAAGTCAATCTCCCATGGGATGGACTCTTGGTAGATCATCAAGAAACACCTCTGGATACTCATACACTATCAAAACCTATTGAAGAGTCGAGGTCTTGAACGTGGCATCCTTAACTTTGAGATTAGATGGTACATACATCCTTTAGAGATCATCTTCACGGCCTTGAGATAGGAAACAAAGCAACCTATAGAGCACAAGTGAACTACCTTTCGTTTCTAGAAATTTGTCTCACACGGAAATTGAAACTTTATTGTATGGATTCTACAATTTACTGAGGCATAACATGCATGCAACCAATCCATACCAAAGATAACATCAAAATAAGTCAAGTCGAACTCTACTAGATCAGTGAGGTGACTTTACGAAAAATTTGTGACGGAAATTTTGATCCATTGAGCTATAACTTGAGTCATATTGGTGTAGAGATTAAGAGGTTCATGATTTCGTGCTCGAAAATATGGCAACATAAGGAGTCACAAAGATAAAGGTAACCCCTATACCTAATAATGCATATACATCAAGATGTAATACTCCTTAACATACTAGTGACCACATTTGGAGAGACCTCCTGCTCTTAACGATATGGAAGGGAATAAAATACGGTCGACCCGACCACCACATCTGCTGCTAGTGGAAGCAACCTGCTGAGCTAAGCGTGCTGGTAGAGATGCTAAACTGGTGGCTGGGTCACGACACTCTACTAGGGTCTTATGCGAGATTTGAAGGGCGTATACGGCCGGATGTCCTGACTTCCCACACTTGTAACACTCGCCTGAACCCACTAGGCACTCTCCGGTGTGCCTCCTACCACTTACCACAAATTGAAATGTTAGGCTCTCTAACCTGCTCTGACCTCTGAAGCTTGATGCGTCACCATCTATAATCACGCCTTGGTCTAGATAGAACAGTTGATAATGGGAACTGGTGATGACCTGCGGTGGGCTCATTTGATAGTGTCCTCCACCGAGACTTACGTTGAAAGCGCATCCATAACTCCACTGTCATGGCCTCTTCGTCTCTCTCTCCTTCTCCCTTCATCCAGAATCTATCTATTTCCTGGGCTATATGACCAATCATTAGAAGTCTAGATCAGCGTTTAGCATAACGGTCTCGCTCCTTGACAGTGGAGTACGTGCTTCGTTCACAAACATTCATACGAGTCCTCGATCCACCTTTATCTTGGTGTACTTGGATAGCTGGGTAAACTCCAAGGCATACTCTTGGACAGTCTTATGGTACTGCTTCAAGTTGACAAATTCTGTCGCCTTTGCCTCCCTCCAATCTCTAGGGAATAATCTATCGAAGAAGGCGAGTCACAAAACTAGTCCCAACTCACATAGGCTGCTCCCAACGCACCATCCTTCCCGCAGAAGGTACCATATGTAAGCAACCCCCTTTAGTTTTTAGGAGGCTAAATCCACACTCTCCTCTCTAGTCACCCCCATAATTTGGGTGATCTTCTGCACCTCCTCAATAAACTCATGCGGGTCCTCATCACTTTGACCCTAGAAACTCGGTGGATTAATCTTGAGAGTCTCGAACTGGCAGCTGCTTCGTACCTATTCAGAGAAACATGGGCCCACCGCCTGCTGGCGGAGTTGACCTGAGCGGTCATCACCTGTGCCAACATCTGAAATGCCACTCTAAACTTGGCATGAGTGAACTACTCGGGCATAGAATTTCTTGGGTGCGGCGGGGCTGGCGATGCCCCAGTCCCCATTGATATCATGGACATTTTCATTTCCATTCCTTCTTCCATTCACTCCAACGTGAGCATGTTTTTACAATCATGTATAACACGAGTTAGAAGGATAGAAAGATATTTTATTGCATGACATGGATGATGAAAGAAGAAAAATTTCCTAAAATGTTTTATAGCCTCTACATCCCATAAGTGTGGCGCGTTTCACCCATGGAAAGACTTTACTTAACGCGCCTTTTAGACACCTTAGACACTCTAAACCTTTTGATCTAATACCAAGTTTATCATGACCCGAGCTGGGACCTCGGGCCGAAACACGGGACCTAAAACCAAGAATGGCTCTAGATCGACCCATGACATAAATATGATAACTAAAGAAAACCAAGAATGGATCTAGATGGGCCATAGCATAAATATGATAACTAAAAGAACATACATCAAAAGGCGAGATCTAATAACTGAAGCCTGAATAATAAAAGTCTAAATAACATAACGATCATATAACGAAGTCAGCACGCGACAAAGCTAAAATTTACATAATTTACATTAAGCTTCTAAAAATAATAAGATGAAGTGATGGGACAACATCCCCAATTAGCTTGCTAAAATACGAAACGAGATACTTAACATAATCGGAATGATAAACTGAATGTCCTCGGAAGACAGGGGACTCACCAACAATGGTAATTGAACTAAGCGTAGGAGAAGTGGACTAGCAGTAGTGAGTCACGATCTGGACCTGTATCCTGAAATGATACAACTTAGAGTATCTTGGTCAGTGTTGAAATGTATTGAGTATGCAAGGTAAGTAAAACATATCTATTGAGTAATGGTAACTGAAATCATGCATATAAATATCAATTATAAGATCATGAGAGTAAAATTTATATCTTGAGAAATTTGAATCACAGGACATATATAGTCATAAGCTAAATATCATATACGGAATAGAATTACCCAAATCTAAAAATAAAAATCATATGACTTATCATAGCTGAAATATAAGTAAAAGCTCATAAATTGATCATTGGGTCAAACCTGATGTAAAATATAATATCATAAGTCATAGAAATGAATAATTAAAATCATAAGGAATAATGAGAGACTCTTCATAACCAACACCATCATGATAGAGCTTACATGATGCCTCAACTATCACACTCAAGTAGACAAAACCATTCAAAACTTTGCCGGGATAGGATGATACCATGATATTGATATCAAGATAAAAAAGGCTCTTCTTGGCGGAGGCTTTCTCTTGAGAGGCCCAAATAAATATAAATCTCCATTGACATGTAGTTCTGAGACCGGGTAATGCTAGGGACCCTAGGTGCTAGACACTCTCCAAAAAACATGTGTAGTGGTCCCGTCATTTTTTTAATGAAGCTAATATGATAATTACATGCATAGTCAAATTTGAATATGGGGAGTATTGACTCCAAAACATATCATAAGTTGTAATTGGGAGTTTTGACTCTGACATACGATAAGGCGATCTTATTAGCCTTGGCTAAATTATGAAAACATACTTAACTTGTGTGGGCTTGCCCCGAGCAGCAAAGCCATGCATACTTGAAATAAACTTCATAAGTCAAAATCATGGGTTCATACATGAACAATTTATAAACATTCATCATGCTAGATATCTCATCATACTTGAAATCATGAATCATAAATTTGACTTTTCATAAAACTTGCATAATAGGGCATAATTTTCTAAAACTTAAAATCATGAATTCATAATGAATTTTTGTATAAAATCTGTCCATAAATTTTAAAATATACTTTGAAACTTTGAAACATAAGGGGAATTGACCCATGACATAGCATAGAGAATTTCATAAAATTGGGTTAAAACTCTATAAAATCATAAACTTGAATTCATGAACTTGAGGAGAAATATGGGCATGAGAGTGAAAGAAAACTCTCATTCGTAGGTCTACATACTTGGGTAAATTGAATTTAAACTTGACTTTGAAAGCCCAATCGGGGAAGAATTGAGGGTTTCAAGCTTGATCTTCAAAAGGAATTTCTAAACTTTGCATGCATGGGAGTTGAATGAATTAGAATAAGTTAAGCTCCCTTAAGTCACTCCTTTCAGAACTTAAAATGATGTAGTTTAGGACTCAGGAGCTTAGGATTTACAAAAATACCCTTAATGATTCATCTGAAAAAAGATTACTGGCAGTCCCAACGAGAGACAGGACGACTCGTTAGGGGAGGTAATGGGTCTTCCCTTGACCTATTTCCATTGGCAACTACTCCTCATTCTTGGATCCTTTCCACCTAACGGCTAACCAAATAAGTCGTCACTGACACCACGACTCGTTCCCATGTCCGTCGCTAACACTGCCAACATGACACCTTTTTCATCACTGGGCAATTAACGGGCGTCCTAACGACTTATGGGGTGATTAGCATGATCGTCCTCATTCTTGGAATATACCAAGATGTCATCTATGAACACAATGATGAATATGTCCAGGTACGGCTTGAATACCCTGTTCATTAGATCCATAAAAGCTGTAGAGCATTGGTTAGTCCAAAAGACATAACTACGAATACGTAGTGACCATACCGAGTTCTGAAAACTATTTTGGAATTTCACGTTCTTTGACCCTGAGCTGGTGGTATCTTGATTTGAGGTCTACCTTGGAGAAGTAACTAGCTCCCTAAAGCTGATCGAACAAGTCATCAATCCTGGACAGAGGATACCTATTCTTGATTGTGACGTTGTTCAGTTGACGGTAGTCGATGCACATTCTGAGGATACTGTCTTTCTTTCACATGAACAACACTGGAGCACCCCATGGAGAGATGCTGGGTATAATGAAGCCCTTATTTAGAAGGTCTTTCAGTTGTTCCTTTAACTCCTTAAGCTCAACTGGAGCCACTCTGTAATAAGGAATAGAGATTGGCTGGGTGTTTGGAAGAAGGTCTATGCCGAAGTCTATATCCTTCTCGGGAGGGACTCTGAGAAGATCTTCGGGAAAGACATTAGGGAATTCGCTAACAACTGAAATTGACTGAATAGTTGGGGTCTCGGAGCTGGAATCCATGACCCTAACCAAGTGATAGATGTACCCCTTGGATATCATTTTCCTAGCCTTAACATAGAAAATAAACCGATCCTTAGGCGCCGAAACACTACCCTTCCATTCTAAGACTGACTCATTAGGAAACTGAAACCTAACGACTCTAATTCTGCAGTCGACTTAGGCATAATCAAAATATAACCAATTCATGCCAAGAATGAGGTTGAAGTCGACCATTTCTAGCACTACTAGATCAATTGAGATGACTTTACTTAACACTGAGACTGGGCAGTTTCTATATACCCGATTGGCTATAACTGACTCACTAACCGGAGTTGAAACCGAGAATGGTTCAAAGAGGATTTCTGGGTTGATATCTAACTGAACAGTGATGTAAGGAGTCATGAAGAAAATTGTGGCTCCTAGTTCTAGCAAGGCATATATATTAATGTGGAAAAGGTGCAACATACCTGTAACTACATCAGGTGAGTTCTCCTGATCCTGACGAGAAAACAAAGCATAGAAATGGTTGTGGTACTGACCGCCACCTGTACCTGAAGTAATGCCTTGCTAGGCTGAGCGACCTGTTGGGACTGCTAAGGTAGTAGACTGGGTCTTCCCCCGTCCTGCTGACGGACAATCTCTCAATCTATGACCTAGCTAGCTATAACCAAAACAACCCTCCTTGCCTAGACGACACTCCACAAGGTGATTCTTGCCAAACTTAGGGAAGGCTAGAAATGTGCGGCTGCTGGAGACGTGACACTGAGACTGAGATCTTGATGCTCCACCCTTTCGGTCCTTGTGGGACCGAAAAGAAGACAAAGATGATGAGAGTACTAGAGGTTTCTGCTGCTGCTACTGTGGGCGACTATCACCGCCTGACCTCTCCTGGCTATTCTCAAATTGACCCGTTCTCTCCCATTTGTTCTCCCTCTCAATCTCTTTCAACTTCTCTACCTCTATCTTTTGTGCATGAATGATAAGGCTAGAGAGGTCAATGTCTTTGATAAGCATTGCAGTTCTGCATTCTTTAAGTACCAAATCCAAAACTCCATTCACGAACTTGAGCATACGAGCCCTCGGCTCAGCAACCATTTTAGGAGCATATCGTGACAGTTGAGAAAACTTCAATGCATACTCTATTTTCATGTTGTTCTAGCTCAAGTTCATAAATTCGGCAACCTTATCTTCCCCCAACTTATGAGAAAAGTACCTGTCTAGGAATGCAGTAGTGAATTCATCCTATTCTATTAGACCTACTAAAAGCCATTTAAGAACTGACAAGCTACTAGGACAATCCCCATGCTAACTCGAAAGTATAACTCAAATAAAACTAAACTGAAAAGGGTACTCTCGTCCTTGGAAGATGAGGACTCACCAAATGTACTATTGTTGAGGTTGTCGGAAAGGAACTACTATCGATGCTGTGACTGAGAACCTGCACCTGTATCATAAAACAACATGGAAATATGCGCAGTACTTTGAATGTACTAGGCATACAAGATATAAGTAAAAACAGTAGAATACACAACTGAACTAATAGATACTGGATATAGCTGTAATAGTGTAACATAGATTCTGACTAAGGATCTTAGCAATATACTATAACCTTAATAAATTGAGTTATACTGACTGAGATTATATTAAACTGAACTGATAAGTGGGAGAGTCTATTAACCGACATATAACCACGTGAGCTAAATATGGAGTTTGATGTATACGCCATATCGATAGGACCCAATATACCTTACCAAGGTATAAATGCATGGCTAGTGTCATCACGGTATGAGGCCTTTTCGGGCTAATAACCTACGATGGCAACATAGTTCCGGGAATCTGGGTGAACTTAACCCCAGCCCACTCGGTACTAAGTCCTACTCCCACTGAAAATCCTAACTGTTGGCTACTAGGCTGATAGCTTGAACCGATGTCCTAAAACTTAGTCTGGAATACTTATTTGAAAGTACCCTGAGAGTCTGAAGGACCTGATAACTACAACTAAGTGTTCTAAGACTAGCCAGAGCTGCTTTATCTGAAAGCGTCATAACCGACTCAAGAACAACCTAACAACTGATAACTGATGCTACAGAGTTTTACTAAACTCCTCAAAAACTAGATATAGTCAAACTGATCAGATGACATATCTGTAAGATACTGAAAATGCTAAGTACTGTCTGAGACTAAACAATCAACAATTCAACTTCTTGATCATATAATTGTACTATTATGGTGATTTCAAGAATTATCAAAATCAAGCAATATATGTATCTAGAAAATAATGCAAGACTCTTCCAACCATATTTATAGATTAGGGCTAAATTCATATTCCATGGAAAGAGACATTAACATAAATTATAACTAACAATAACCTTTAACAATCATGAAAATTATAACAAGAAGAAAATCTGTGATCTACTGGAAGACAACCCTAACTTGATACAGACAGGGCTAGAACTGATAAAGATTTTGGGAAGGTTTTAGGGCACAAGGAAAGAGAAACTCCCTTGTTAAAATCCCACATACCTAGAGTAGAATTCCTTGGAAAAACCTTGAGAATCTACGAAGGAATCTGCAAGCCCTAGTTCCAGTTCTAAGATGAACTGTCTGAGTTCCTCGTACTGTTTTCTAGGAGATCTTGAGAGAAATGAGGGAGAAAGATTGACTAACTCCATTTAAACCCTGACAAATAACCCCCAAATAACATAGTTTATGAGTTAAAAAGGGTTGGAAGTTACAAAAATTCCCTCAATTTTTTTTTAAAAAACTGGCTATCTGGATCCAACGGACGAGTCGTTGGTTGATACCATTACTTGTTGGGACTAGTCGTTGGTCCTGGGCCAAAAATCTAAGCTTACTAAATGTCATGCCGAACCTTGGAAGGCATGACTTGCACGTAGTTCCACACTGGTATCTAGACTAACCTAACTAGACTTGTGCACTCCGAGCACGCCTACAACTTAGTTCAAGAAAATGACGAGCTATATCTCATATGTAAATACATCCTCGGACCGACAAGGCCACCTTGTTATCTAGTTATAACTTAACTGAAAACAGGCAACTATAACAATGCTATAGCCAACAAGGCTGCCAACTGATAGCTAACTAGGCCCCACACAAAATAAAACATACATGGACCCTACACGGCCAACAACAAAACTAATAGCTGGTAATTTATAGTCTGCAAGCCTCTAAGAGTGGAATAATGATCGAGACAGAGCCCCCACCTACCCATAAACTGTACAATAAAATAACAAACCTTTTCTAACTATCAACTCTGGAAGAAAGGAGCTGAATGCGCTGCTAACTCAGGATGATGACTAAGAAGGTCCTGAATCGCGTCTATCCGCACCTGCAGGCAAGTAATGCAGTGCCCCAAGGATGGGCGTCTGTGCAATATGTACCGAATATGTAAGACAGTAAAATGATAACTGAATGAAAGCTGACACAACTGAAGTAATCATGAAGGAGGGTAGGAGTTTAACAGAAATGATCTCACCATCTGAAATATCCAACTAGCAAGTATATATATACAAAAAGGAACCTAACCGGGCAGCCATAAGCCTGGAAGGTACAAACAATACAGAATAACCTACTTGGGCCCCCATAAGCCCAAACAAGTACAAATAATGCACACTCCTACTGTCTGACTACTAAAGGTTCATAAGCATGTTGTAACTCATGATTACTCATGCTCTAAAGTTGCATCCAAGCCTGATAGGATCCTGTAGTTGTGTCTGTGTCTGAGCTTTCTGGGTTAGGTAACTGGACCCCCAACTTTGGCTTGACTATGGGTCATAATGTGACTGTTGTAGCTAGATCCCAAGCCTTGACTCGACTATGGATCATAACATAACTGCTGTAACTGGATCCCAAGCCTTGGCTCGACTATGGATCATAACATAACTGTTGTAACTTGGTACAACCCTTACGACCTCAATATGGTGTAACACAAAATGGCCCTCACAACCTCAATCTGGTCCTTCAGATATCTTACTACCCCTACAAGCATGGCCCGATAGGCAACAACATCCTACAACCCAACATTGTAAGGAAAAACCAATCTAGCCAGGGTTAACTCTGATGAGGGTTACTATGCCATCACTATCACCTCAATTTTATTCATAATAGTTGATCGCAATGGGTTTACTCAGAAGTACTGTAGATACACGAGTTGAACTAACTTTACAACGAATGTAATTTTCCGAAAGGATAGCCTTAACATACCTCGAATGCCGACTTTCATCTAACTGGTGAGTTTCAACTTGTAACTGGTGGTTCTATCCAACTACAACCCTTATATTGAGAGAATAGGGCTAATTTCAATACTATATTCGGCCAATAATGATAACTTTCAATAATAATATCAACTATAATTCAAATTCTAATAACTTGACCGCAAACCTACAATTTCCCTAGAGTTCAGAAGGGAGAAGTGCTTACCTAATGCCTGTGGCCGTTTAGGATTCAATTTGGAGAAATTATGACAACTTTTACTCGGTAAATTTCTGGTATGTCGAATGAATTTTTGAGAAATAACTCCATAGTAATGCTTCTCATAGGTCTATAACTCATTACTCAAAGTTAATTTGCAATTGGACAGCATTTGGTAGCATAATCGGATGAAAATATAGTGAAAGTTGCATGTTCTCTCTGTTTTAGCCGTGGGAGTATATTACAATTGTTTTAAAATTGAACTAAGGAAGGCTTTATATATATAAGGCGGTGGCAGGGGGGTGTGCGACGCGCCCCCTATCGCGCTGCACCAGAGGCGTAACGTGTCATTGCTTGCGCCAAGGTAGGCCGCACGACGCGCCGCCCAACACGTTGGCCTCCTGGCCTCGTCCCCTGTCTGCTTGACTACGCGCTCGTGTTATCACCTCTCAGGCCTTCTTCTGGAGGTTTTGTAAGCTAGAATTCTCAATGTACATGCTCACTTGATGATTGTACTATAGATATACGGGGTGTAACATGAAATCAGGCAACAGGAGGAAACCATGACTCGTTGGATGAACCAACGAGTCGTTGTCACCACTCGTCCTAAATGTTGGATTTTCTGGCTTGGCTCACGGATGGAAACAATGACTCATTGTGTGAAATAATGGATCATTGTTACCACTCATTGTCACTGGAAGGGATTTATCACCTTCTCGGACTTCTCCCAGTAGCTCAACAAGATGGGTTGTTAGCCTCTTCCACGATCCGTTACTGGACTTGTTGGTTATAGAAAGACAAACTGCAGGGTTGACAACGACTCAGACAAGGGGTCGTTATTGTTGACAATGACTCGTTGTCTGGGTTGTTTTAGAAACTTTTTTTTTGTGGTTTTCTATGCTGAGTCTAGGTTTTGTGTAGGAACTTTTGGGGTGTTACAAGAGATGAAGGAGGTGCTAATGCAAGACACAATGAGTTTCTCAGGAAAGTTAAATAAGGAAAGATATTGTCTGATGAAAGACCATTTAAGTCCATTAAAGACCTTCTTAAGGTCAATCTTAAGGATTATACTAGCATTCTTCCCTCTCATTTTGTAGAAATGGTTGATCTATTCCTGAACAACGATGATATATTTAGATGCTCTTTTATTGAAGAGGAATTTATCTTGATTAGGGACAATGATGTTGGGAGGAGGGGTTTGATCCTATAGACAATGATCTTGTATTGAGTGTTATAAAGGCTAATGAGTCTAAAGTTCTTCAGAGTTGTGTTGTTTGCAACTTTGGGGATCAAACACAAATAGGTGGTGTTCATATTTTCATCCATGGAGTGGCTATTGAAAACTTGATAACAAAAATTGACCAGAGGGGCCTAGTGATATTCCAGTAGTTTTGGTAGAGAAAGGGGTGGATACCATCATGTCCAGGAGCTTTTGTAGGTTTTTAGGAGTCCACTACATTTCTAATTTCATAGATTATTACTGCAAATTCTTTGGTGGTCCTCAGGTATTGTGATTCCTTGAATAGAGAGGTTAGCTTGACACCTAAGATGAGAGGCATTCTTATCAGTTTTGAACAAGCTATAGTAAAAAATATTGATATTGTGTTTTATTTCAAATTAGTCATATATCCAGTTTTTAGATTCATACTTAAAGTAAATGATCTTGTATTGCGTGTAACAAAGGCTAATGGGTCTAAATTTCTTTAGAGTTATGCCATTTGCACATTTGGGGATCAGACACAAGTAGGTGGTGTTCATATTTTCATACGTGGTGCGGGTATTGAAAACTTGATTACAAAAATTCCACTAAGGGGGGACCAATGGTGTTTCAATAGTTCTGGTAGAGGAAGGGGTGGATACTATCAGGTCTAGGAGCTTTGGTAGGTTTAGAGGATTTTATAGCATTCCTAATTTCATACAATGTGCGATTGGAGAAAAGTCTTTGATGGTCATCAAGTCTTATGATATCTTGAATAGAGAGGTTAGTTACACTTAAGATAAGAGACATTCTGATTAGTTTTGAACAAGTTATAGTTAAAAATATTGATATAGTCTTTTGTTTCAAATTGATCATAGATTTAGTTTCCATCTTCATCCTTAAGGGGAATCATCTTGGTGATGATCTAGTATTGAGTGTTGCAAAGGCTAATGGGTCTAAAGTTCTTCGAGGTTGTGCCATTTGTATATTTGGGGATTAAGCACAAGTAGGTAATATTCATATTTTCATCCATGGTGAGGGTATTGAGAACTTGATTAAACAAATTCACTAGAGGGGGCCCAATGGTGTTCCAATAGTTCTGGTAGAAAAGAGGTGGATACCATTAGGTCCAGGAGCTTTGGTAGGTTTGGAGGAGCTTACTGCATTTCTGATTTCATAGATTGTGGGATTGCAGTAAAGTCTTTAGTGGTCTTTGGGTCTTATGGTACCTGGAATAGAAAGGTTAGCCTGAAACATACGACGAGAGACATTCTGATCAGTTTTGATCAAGTTATGGTAAAAAATATTGATATTGTCTTTTATTTCAGATTTGTCATAGATCCATTTCCCAGCTCCATCCTTAAGGGCATTAATTTTAATCCTTCTTTTCCTGTTGAGGATTGAGATGTGAAAGAATTTAGTGTTGGAGCCTCCTTCATTTAGCCAATTGATTCTAAACTTTAGTTTTCAGAAATCATAATCCTGTCTAAGGATGTCCGTATAGTCCTTGGTAAGAGTAGATTCTAGGTCTTGGAGCACAAAACACATTAGAAATTAAATGTTTCACTATTCAAAGATAGTATAATATTAATATTGTATCTCCAAAGATTGGTAAAATTAATAAATCAAATAAAATTTGCTAAGTATTATTCGAGGAATTAAAACTTGATTAGTTGTAGTTAGAAATCACGATTTACGACTAATAATGTAATTTAAGACAATTTGATCACAAGAGTAACATCTACTACCAATATGAGAAGGGTATAGACAAGATAGGTGCAAAACAATAATTGAGATATGATTCTGTTTAATATTCATGTACTAGAGTTGTGCCGATTCTCATGAATTCAATAGTTAATTAGAGTATTTCTAAAATTTAGATTTCTCTTTCGATTAAATCTAGGCTTTAGAGAATAAACTAATTACAACATATTGAACTTAGATATGCAAAATCACAGTTAAGGTTTAGTCTTAAGGAAAAATATCTTTTCTCCTTGTTCAATCATATATTTCAACAAGCTATTTCGATTATTTAAAAAAATAATAATAATTCATACCAAATAAGATAGTGCAAATATATTCACTAATTTATTCCTCTTTTGATTAAACAAAATAATCAACAAAGCCACAATAAAATTCAACTCTAAAACTAAGTTCAAGCATAAAAACAAGAATCAAAATACACAATAAATTATCAATACACCATGTATGTCAAAAATCCTATGAAAAACTACCCCATAATAGAAGAATAAAATATCGAAGAATAAGAATTAGAAGATATTACAATCTATGATTTATCAAACTTTCATATTGAATCGAATCGTGATGAAAAGTAGTGAATTCCATTATTCTATCCTCTTTCAAATTCCATAGGTCAAAAGTCCCCTCTAAAATGTGTTTAGGATTTATTAATAACATGTCCTGGAAAGTACCAGTTCAAAACACCCTTAATTGAAAGAAAATAAAATATCATCCATGAAAATCCTTACGCAGTCGCTCAACTGAACCAATGAAAAAATTGCTCGTTGTCTCCCTTATGCGTCGGAGTTCCCAAGTGTGCGAATCACATACGTCTTCTTGTCCGATTTCTCACTTGTGTCTTCTTCATTTTATCTATTTTTCTCTCAAGTTAGGTTTGTCTTCACCTACATATAAAATGATATAAATTAGCAATACCCACACATAAAATTTGTATCAAATAAGCTCATAAAGCTCATGTAATATATAACCATCAACTACCTTTAAAACCCAGGTCAACTAACTTATGGTGGTTGATGTAATTTCAAAAATAGTTGGCCTTATTATTATTACTATTATTACCTCCAAACTTGTCGGAGATTTTAAAATTTTCATTAAAAATTTTCTGCTACCAGCCATCTCTCATTGACAGTGTCAACTATGGTATTGAGTTGATCCAGAAAGCTTTCTTTCAACAAAAGAAATTGCTAGCATAAATCGTACTAAAAAATCAGTTGATAGGGGGTGGATTACCTTAATAACAACATGGATGACTTGGAAAGTGATGAAGATATCATCAATCTTTAGCGTATCATTTTTTTCATATGATAACGATTTCCCATGAATTTTTCGTGATACTGGATTGAATTTGGATAGAAAAGTCAAGGTCTTTTGTGAGCTGATTGTGGTCACTCATGCATGTTTCCAGAAGCTTAAGCATAGAATTTGTGGAGAGATCTCATGGAGATGCAGTGACTTTGAACTCAATATTATTAGCTCCCTTGCATTCCAGATGCTGAAGTTCATTATCATTTTGATGGTGTTTCAGGGGATCCCTGATCGCATCCTTCCCCTTTACCTATCCCTTTAGGGTGTGCGTTTCCTCCACAATTGCTTCCTTGTTTACTTTTGCCAAGGAGTTCAAAGTTTCTATAAAGTTCCCCATTTAAAGGGTAGGGGTAGCTTGATTCCTACTTCAAACTTGGTACGGTCCAATAGGCAAAACACAATTAAGAGNCAATAGGCAAAACACAATTAAGAGTTCATTGAGAGGGTCATTGAACTTTACTTTGTGATTCTTTTTAGTTTTGTGGCATTCGATTTTGGGACTTTCATGGAGGCCAGTAGGGCTTCCAGTTCCCTATTATTGGCTCTCAGCATGTCTATGGTCTTTGCTCTCAATCATCTCCAAGGCAAATAAGGTGTTGGTTTTCATTGTAAGGTCGACTTACATGGGATTGATTGGTGGGGATGCATTCCATTTCACAATGAGCAAATTCGTTGGGAGAAGGTCTATTATTGAAACGGGAAAAAGGTAAACTTTGGGCTATTTGTCCATGATCACTAAAAGCATTTCTAGAGAAGGTTCTCTTATGATGATTGACTTATTTCTTTCATGAATGTGGTCATCCAGATAATTAATATTGTTTGGATTCTTATAATTAAGTTATAGTAGTAATTTTTTAAGAATTTGAAATTTCTGTATTGCTCTGTGAGGACAATAACATTTTAGTGTTCTCCTTTATATATAGTTCTAAAATCTTTCAATTTTAATATTGATCTTAAAATTATTTGTGTGCAATTTTCTACTTAGTATCATAGCCACAAATTAATTTCTAGAAATTAATTCAAGGAGCAAATATCTATTTTTGTATCTCACACTTCGAGGTGATAAAATTTATCCATGAAAACATAACCTGCCCAATAGGTTGAAGTTTGGGCAAGTTATTGACCCGTTCATTTGTTAGTTAGCTCATAAAATGTGCTAATATATAACTCAAATTGACCCATGAAAAATCTTGTCATAATATTTTAAAAAAGATATTTTTTAATTTATATGTTATATAGATTGTCATAATAAAGAAAAAATTAATAATTTTATTAGGTATTAAAATTATAAAAGAATAAATAAAACAATTAAACTTAGTRAGAATTGAACAAGCTAGATCATAACCTACATTTTAATCCATTTCAGTTCAATAGATTTTAATCCAATTAAATTTTGAACGAATCAATAACCCACCCACCACCCATTTATTAACTAACTCTAATCTATTTTGATTCGCTCAAATTCAACCCACTCATCTGACAACTCCACTCTATTCATACTCATCTTTTAACACAACAGAAGAAAGAAGGAAAAAGTCATTTAACAATTGAAATAGGAAAATTTACTTAACAAAGCAAATGTAAGACTCTGTAATACAATACATAGCTATATTTTGAAAATACTAAAATTTCTAGAGGTAATTTAGTTTTATAGCAAAAGTTTATAGGTATAGTGTATATTTTGTCACACCCCACCTTGGGAGACATGATTGGCACCTGGTGCCTACTAGGATTTGAACTGACTTAACTAAGCCCAGACACACCTGGTGCAGGCTTGCTTCTCAAATCAAGAAAACAACGAGCTATATCTAGGTTGTAAATTCTGCCTCCAGCCGACAAGGCCTTATAGTCATCTGTGAAAGAAAATAGCTAACCAACAACATGAAACAGAAGGGATCCTATGCAAGCCGACAAGTCCACCATGCTGTCTAGTTATAACAGAAATGAAGACAAACTACCATCCTAGGCCCCACACGGCCAACATACGAAACATAACTGATTAAGGCCCCATACGACCAACATACAACTGACTACCCGACGACTTTAGTCTGCAGGCCTCTAAGAATACAAATAGTGGTCGGTACAGAGCCTCGGCCTACCCAAAATGCTATATAACTGAAATACAGAAATCTCTACAACCTGGCAACTCCGAATGAAAGGAGCTGACCCAACTGCGGACTCTGAACAACTTCTATTGGAGATCCTGAACTCTGTCTGTCTAAACCTGTAGGCAAGTAATGCAATACCCAGGGGAGGGCGTCAATACAATATGTACGGAATATGTAAGGCAATAGATAAATTGATAAATACTGGAAGTGAATAGAAAGAAGGGAAGAAAGATTAACCTGTACCTTGCTGATTTGTAATTTGCATCTAACCAACACTACATGTACATAAGCTAAGACTGTATAATTACACATTTATAAACTATAGCTAGCAGACAAGAACAAAAACAAGAACCTCACCTGGCCTCCATAAGTCGGAAGGTACTATCAACACAGAATAACTCGTTCAGGCCCCCATAAGCCCTGACGAGCACATCCAATCTATATACCCCTATCCAGGTTTCTATGACTCCACTGGTACTGTAGCTAACCTACCGATCCCTTGGGTCTACAACTGAGCCCGCTTGGCCCCTGAACTGTAGATGTGTCTGAGTCTAGAGGACTCCTGATATCTGCACCCTGGGCACCAGGCTCGACGGGGGTGTGTAGATCCAACCACAACATATGAGGACCTGGGACCACATCTTCGTCCCTCGCAGACGGCATACCGCTCCGTAGAGTGATGTCATCTCACCCCTAGCGGGCGTCAACACAACTAGTAACCCTGGGTGGTCATGGAAGGCTCCTAAATGAGGGCAACCCCAACCCAGATGTTGTACTAACATCTCAATCTAGTCACTCAAAAGGCGTAACTAGTCTTATGGGCCTAACGCCACCGTTATCCGCCCCCTAGGATAGTCTGTAAGACTGCTAGAGGGAACGCTATATGCCTGTATCTAATCAGAGGATCCTGATAGTGATCATGATCTCTAATAGTCTGGACTGAATAGGGCGAGATCTGGAGTGGTCTAATATAACTCTGAATGTCCTTCCCGGACAACTATATCTCTTAAACAACTGCGTGGTCGCGAATGACTAACTACTTAGTTCCTCTGATTAGAACAACAATAGGGCTGGTGCTGGATGAACATGCGTTTGAGCGATCGACCCCTAATCCTTCCTAAGAAGCTTATCGACATCCTTATCCGGTGGGCAGTACTGTACTAGCATGGTACTACTAGTCCCTTAGACCTTATCTAGGCCTACTCGGATCTTATATTACTTTCCTGGGCGATTCTTAACCTTATAAACAACTCTATGTAGACTTCACCATTCCTGGAAATCTGTACCTGAATACCTTATAAGAACCGGCTGGGGTGCTGGCCCGAACGCTAACTACTAATAAGGTCCCTTTCCTTAGGGTACCCACGGGTTTATCTGACCTAGACGACTGGGTTGGCTTCCTGCGTGGACTATGTGATAACTGCTAAGTCAACTACTGATAATCACTGGTAAGGGCTAACGGAATGGCAGGCTGTCAATCAATACACTATACAACCTTAGTGTCGCCGATTCTAGAGTATGACCATTCTATCTATAATTCTGGCCCTGGGACGTGTGGTAACGTCAATGGCTTCTGGGTGTGCTTTTCTGGAAAACCAGGCACCAAACTGGTAATTATGTCGCCTAGCTATGCCTACGTTGTTCAACTTACTAACTCAGGCTCGCTAACCCTCACTAGTTTCTAAGGTCTAGGTCTGACAATAAAACATATAATCTTACTAAAATAATGAACCAGATAATAAGAGAGTTCTTTTGACACTTCTAGCGCTTATCATACTTATCATGTCTTTTCCCGATGAGAGATACTACGGTATAATCTATATACGTTCTCTAGCAGCTAACCAGAACCTATATAATCGTAATCTACCAATAGCGGCTCATCACTACGTATCTGATCTCTATATACCAGCAACAACTAGTTACAACATATCTAATCACGATCTAATGGTACAAGCTATCTACAATATATGAAATCTTCATCTCTATTCGAGGACATAAGTCATAACACTGTACGACGAGTATACCTACCGAGGGTTAAGCCTTACATACCTCGTTCGCCGATTACTGATTAACGAACGGGCTTCTGTTCGTATTCAAATATTCTTCTCAACTGCAATCATATTACTGGGTAATATGACTAGTTTCAGTACTAAATTCAGCAAAAATGATAACATTATATATAAATATTAACTATATTTTAACTTAACAAAACACGGTAAAAAACTCGTAACTCGAAGGTCCAGAAGGGAGAAATGCTTACTTGAAGCCTGTGATCGTATAGAAATTAGTTTGGAGCAATTCCAACGACTTTGGCTGGGCGAGGTTATAACTTGCCGGGTGAATTTCGTGAAAATAACTTCGTAGCAATGCTCCCTGCAGCCTTAAACTTCAATACCCGAAGTTAATTTGAATTTGGACGGCGTTTGGTAGCATAATCGGATGAAAATCAATCAAAACCCACGTTTCCTTTACCCTTTGGCCGTGAAAACATTTGAGAAATGAGTTAAATGAGAGAGGGAGGGGTTTATATACTACTTGGGTGGTGGCAGGGGGTGTGCCTCGCGCCTCCCATTGATGCTTCCACCCTGGCGCGCCGCGCCTCTCATTGAGGCAGCAGGCCTAGTTCCCCGCGCCTCTCAAAGCACCAACAATCCTAGCACCTCGCGCTAGCCAGTGCACTACTGGCTAGCGCGTTGCGCTGGCCCTGTGCGCACTGGTCCCGTCCGACCCCGCTTCCGAGCTTTTTTCACAAGCGTCAAGCTCTTCTTACTCGTCACCAATCCACATGTACGCTTTCTAATCGTTAGCATTTACGAGGTGTAACAATTTTCTCACACCTAAAATTCCTCCCCTCATCTCTCTTTCTCTGTGTGTGTGTGTGTGTGCGTGCTTGCTTGCTTGCTTGTTCTTCACTGTCGACTCCTCCCCTTTTCCTTCCTTCTTCGACAAACGACCACCAATAACAGCTCCCTTAACTTCGTGTCCCTTTTGCTATATCTCTTTTCTTTTATTGGAGAACAAAACTTTGACAGTTCATTGTTTCATTATTTTTCAGATTTGACTACATCTAATTTGAAATTCTCAAGTAGCTAATAATTTATTTTGAGCATAAAATATAGTTTTTAAATCTCGCAAAAATCAATTTCAATCAGCATCCTAATGACCACAAATGTTGAGAGTTTTTTTCTTTTTATGTGGTAGAAAATTTTACATTGTATGTAAAAAAGGTTTTGGATTGAAGTAGTATATCCAACAAAATTAAGAAAGTATATTTAACAAAATAGAAAATGCGTATTCAGTAGAATTGAGAGTTTTGTTAATCTCTCCAAATAAATTTTGTATCTGAATATATTTTTGGATTGTATTAGTGTATCTAGTAAGGTTGAAAAAGTTTTATAACACCCCGTATAGTTTAAGCAACAAATCTGTAGTTAAAGGCAAGAGTAAGAGTACTTATTATTCTAAGATGAGGTATTTGAGTCACTCTATGGTCGTATGTTAAGGTTTGATGTCGATCAAGTTGTAGAATAAAAGTCGGCAAAAGTTATCACAAATTTCCTTTTTGAAATTCTCTAAAATTTGGGTCAAATATCTTGAAGTTTTTCTCCCAAATTATAAGGAGTTAAGATGCCTACGACCTATCATATTAAAGTTCTTGAGTCTAGTTTCCAGCACATTAACCGACCGTCAATCCAACTTAAGAGTAGAGAGATATTTGTATTTTTGTGTGACTGTGCAAGCAGGCAACGATGACTAGAGAGGCTCCATGATGGCAGCGTGTCCCACCATCAAATCAGCACGTTGGGTAGCGCAAAACATTGCTACTGAGGCGGTGGCTGCCTATATAAGTTCGTTGGTCGGTTGTTTGCTTCATTTCCTTATTTTTCCAGAAACCTTCACGGCTAAGAACCCTCTCCAGCTCCTTCTTCTTGTCCCTTTGGTTCTTAAGGTTAATAACTAATTTGCAAGGTAATTTTTGATGTTGAGAAGTCGGGATTTATGCGTAGCTCATATTTTCATGGCATTTTCAGTAGTTTTCAGTAGCTGTTCATGGTGGCTATTTTGGTAAGCTTCTCCTTTGGTATACTTTAGTTGTTTAAGTTGAGCAAGAGTTTGTAAGCATCAATAGGTTGTTGTTTTAAAGTTTCTACTATTGAATTCGTAGAGATCGCGTCGAATAAGATCCATTTGCATCGTTTCTTTATTAAAGTTGTGTTGGCTGTTCTTAAAAGTAGCTTGGGTTGCCTTTAGGTAGCATGTTGATTGTTCAGATATCTCGGGATTCGTCTTAGCATAAGTTTGACGGCTTCAAGATATGTTAAGGCTTCCGTTCCTTGTTCTGCATAATTTATGTTCTAATTGTATCCTTGTTGAATGGTTTGAGTTTGCCATGTTGTTAGTTATTGTTTATCTCTAGTATATGTGTGTTTGGGGGCTATTATGCCATGGTCCTTCCCTCACAGTTGAAGTCGTGAATTTGTGTAATAAATCAATGGGTTGTTGTTTGTCAGTAGGTCGTTGATAGACGTCAAGGTTGAGTTGTTCTATGATAGGATATTAGAAGGTGTTGACTGTATTTAGTGGGACGCTTGTAAAGCTTTGGGATAAACTGATTAGGATGGTAATCCCTAGCTCGGTTAGTGGCTCGATGGTGGACACCTATATGTGTTGAGATTAGTAGTATGTTATGATAGTCAGTTTGTGGGATTTGAGAGCCGATTGTGGGCTGTTTGATCATTGTATTGTTATTGTTATTGATTGTGGATGTTATATGAATTATGTTGTGATTGTGAGTCGATATTCTTGCCTCTAAGGTATAAGTAGTACCCATGGTTGTCGAGTTTAGTCCACCATAGGGGTCGAGCCTGAGGAGTAGCTGTTACGACCCGAGTCTGCACCCTGGACGAGACGCGGTACTTGGTGTCACAAGTGACCCCAAGCTAACCCAGGGCCTAACATCACACTGGTAACTAAGTAAGCACAAACTAGAAGCTGTGTAAGAATAGTTATCCAATTAAAACTATTTTGGAATAAACATAACTGAAAAAAATACTAAACAATTGTGCCTAAAAGCCAACTACTAACTGATGAGTTTCTAGGACAAGCCCCCAGCTAATTCTAAAATCTGACTAAGTACTGAACTAACTGAAAAGAAACATCGTCCTCAAAAGATGAGGAATCACCAATAGGACTCCTGCAAGAATCATCGGGACGAACTAGTGACGATGCTGAGACTGGGAACTTGCGCCTGTATCATAATACGATACAACATAGAAAGTATGCGTCATTATTTTGAATGTACTGAGTAAGTGAGATATACAATAAGCATGGAAATATATGCATTGAACTGAAATAACATGAAATAATCAATTGATACTAAATACTGATAAAAGCTAAGCTATAACTTATATGATCAATAATGACCCTGACTGACAGTCATAAACATGTCCTGGAACTGAGTGACTGAACTGAGCTAAACCAAACTGAACTGAATTGGAATTGTATCGACAAGTGGGAGAGTCTATAACCGACATATAACTACGTGAGCTAAACATGGAGTCCGATGTATACACCACATCGGAGAAAGCCCACTGTACCTTGCCAGGGTATAGTGGTTGAGCTGGGTGATCACTAGTCTGGGGCCATTGGGCTAATAACCTACGGTGGCAACGTAGTTCTGGGAACCTGGGTGCGCTGGAACCCCGATCCATTTGGTGCAAAATACTACTCCCACCTGATAGTCCTAACTTGACTACTAAGTTTATATCTCGAAGCTGGGGTCCTGGACTAAGTCAAGAATACATATCTAGAAGTAACCTAAGAGTCTGTAGGACCGTGTAACTGAAAACTAGTGTTCTAAGATTGGTTAGAGCTGCTTATTTGAAAGCGCTGTAACCGTCTAAAGAATTAACTGATAACTGAAGCTAGGGAATATTACTGAACTGAACTCCTCAAAGAACTAACTATCGTCAACCTGATCAACTGACTTACTGCAAGATATTGAAAAAGGCTAATTGCGAACTAAGACTAAACTAGAATTCAAACTGACTGTGAATCCACAGTGGTAATAACAAAAAAATTCAAGAACTAATAGAGACAAGCAGTATTTGTATCTAGACAATTATGCAAGACATGTTTACTATATTCACAGATTTAGGGCTAAGCAATATTTCATGAAGAGAATAATAACATGTTTGATAAATAGTGAAAATATTGCAAGGGTTCACAAGGATTCCAGTTCACAAGAATATTCGTAATCTGACTGAAGCTAACCCTATTTTTGATATTCAGAGCTAAGACTGACAAGCAATTACAGAAGGGCTTTCGGGCACAAGGGAAGAACAATTCCCTTATTGAATTTCCACATACCTAGTGTAGAATCCTTGAGAATAAATCAAGAAAATCTTGAAGAATACTGGAAGCCTTAGCTTAGCTCTGCACTGACTGTATGGAACTTCTACATTCTGAAAAATCATAAGTTGAGAGGAATGAGAGGGATTAAGTTTATTACCCCTTTAATTCTCTCCAAAACGTGCCCAAACAATGAGTTTAGGGATTAAAAAGATGACAAGTCACTAAAATGCCCCTGAAAGAAAATCTAAAAAACTGCCGACAGGGACCAACGGGTCACACAACGAGTCGTTGGTTAATACCACGACTTGTTGGTTAATACCACGACTTGTTGGGACTAGTCGTTAGTCCTGGGCCTGAAATCTAGGCTCACTATAAATGGACCACGGAAGGGAACCACGACTCGTTGGATGGACGAACAGATCGTCGGTTCCTCTTGTGGTCACAAACAAGGTTACAAACTGAAAAAAGGACTTCTACTAACGACCGACCCAATGACTCATTGGTAGAACCAACGAGTCATGGTAACTACCTATCGTCACCACTACCTTGACTTGAAGGATTTCTGGTTCAACCAACGGGTGGCAACAACGACTCGTTGATATGAACCATGAGTCATTAGTCCCTCTCATTGGTTCAGGGAAAGGTCTGGCAGGTTTCTAGACTTGGGATGCAACGAACGACAGGACGACTCGTTGCTTCTTCGAATGGGTCATCCTATGCCTTGTTGGTTTGTGAAAGGAATTCTGCAAGGCTGAAAACGACTCAGACAACGGTCTATTACAGGTGGCAATGACTCGTTGTCTAGGTCATTCTATGAAAAAAATCTTCTGGTACTTTTTGGTTTTTCATGCAAAATCTGAGTCTGTTTTAAAAAAGTGTTGGGATGTTACAGTATCTCCCCTTTAGGATCATTCGTCCTCAAAAGAATGAAGGCTAAAATTGTTGGAAAACTAGGAAAAGAGCTATAATTCCCCAGCTGAAATATAAACTGATTTTCTGAAGGAGTGATTGACTCCAAACCGGGACATGCATGCTAACTGAGTTGATGCAAAAAGTGCGCACACTGAAAAATATGAATAGAGCTAATGAGTACGGAACTGAGTAGAGTATTGAGGAGAAATTTAATACTTGATACTAAAATTGAACTAGAAGAGAATAAATGGGATATTTAGTCATCATGTCTGCTTTTGCTTCCCATGTGGCCCCCTCAACTAGCTAGTTCCTCCACAAGACTTTTAGTGAAGTGACCTTCTTTTTTCTCAACTTACGAACCTGACGATTTAGGATTTGAACTGAGACTTCTTTGTAAGAGAGACTATCCTTCAATCCCACACTATCTAGTGGCACAATTGAGGTCGGATAACCAGTACACTTCTTCAATAGTGACACATGAAAGACTGAGTGCACAGATGCTAACTCTGAAGGTAATTCTAACTCATAGGACACATTGCCAATTTGCCTTAGAATCCTGTAGGGTCCTACACACCTTGGACTGAGTTTTCCTTTCTTTCCAAACCTCATCACTATAATACCCCGGAAGTTCCTAAGACTAGACTCGGGATTTGAAAATGAGATCAACAGAAAAGTTGGGAAAAAAACATAGGACGACCCATTATACGAGTCGTGAGAAGCTCCCACGGACCATTGGTCCCTGTCATGGTGAGAATGTGGTCGGCAGGTCCAATACCAACAAGCCATGGAATGACTCGTTGGTCAGTATAACGAGTCGTGGCAAGAGGTCATTGTGAGAGTGGTCCTTGTCAAGGTTACTGGCACGAATCATGGTATGACTCATTGTATGGGACAACGAGTCATGGTATGTCTACATTGGGAGGACTTTTAAAAGGTGAGTAGTTGTGGGCAGTGGTGGAAATGGGCAAAAACGATGAGTCGTTGGGATTAGTAATGACGTCCTGTCCAGTCGTGGTTGAAGACCTGAGTTTGAAATTTAGCGAAGTAATAAGAGGAAGTAACAGATCGTTGTGTGGAGTAATGACTCATTCTGTCGAGTCATTGTCACAAGACCATAGAATGTAATAAATGATGGAAGGACGTAATGGATGGATACCACGAGTCGTGGTATCAAGGGACGACTCCTGGTATCGGTCGTGGTCACTGATAGTACAAAATTTTCAGACTTTTTATTAAGGGTATTTTTGTAACTTCTAAGCTATAAGGTCTTAAAATATGTTGTTTTAAGCTCAGATAGAAGGGTTTTAAGAGTGTTAAACCTATCCTAAGCCTTACCATTCCATGCTTGAAAGTTTAGAGTTCTTCCTTGGAGATCAAGCTTTAGGAATTCCCCAATTTTTCTCCAATTTCCTTTGAGCTTTCAAGAGGGGGTGTAAATCAGATTTACCCAGGTATGTGAGGCTATGAATGAGAGTTCCTTTCACTTTCATGCTCAAAATTCTTCTCAATTTCATGAATTTCAATTCTAGATTTAAGTTCATGATATATTGGGGTTTATCCATAATTTTGTGAAATTCTCTATGATCTATCTATAGGTAAATTCCTTTCATGTATCAAATCATGTTTGAAGATCTATGGGCATATTTTATACCTATTTTGATTATCAATTCATAGTTACAAATTTTAATTAAGTTATGCCCAATTATGCAAGCTTCATGAAAAGTCAAGTTATGATTATATTATAATTTTGATCTTACTAAGTCTAAATTATGATTTATGATTCATGTTATGATTTCTCTTCAAGTACTCTTCATGGATTTATGAATATCAAGTATATGTATTTTCACAAGTATGCACGTTCTTCATGATTTATGAATTTATGACTATTGGCCGACTCACAGGCTCTTACTTATGGCTAATCATGTATTTCAAGTATGATCAAGTATGTTATGATTTATTTGTCCATGAACTTCATGAATGATTCACGATTACGATATGAGCCTCATGTGCATATTTTTGGGAGCACTGTCTAGCACCGAGTAGACCCTGCATTCAGGTAAACCTCGTGGTCTCAGAACTACGTGCCACCGTAGGTGTATATATATATATTATTAGATCCCTATGATATCACCATAATGCATGTCCCTTTCCTAGCAAGCCTCGGACAGTCCTGACCACTTGGGCGAAATAGTGGGGCATCATGTAAGCTCTATCATGATGGTGTCGATTAAGATGAGTTCTCCCATTGTTCCTCATAATTTATGCATGATTATATTTATGTTACTTTGTCTCAAGTTATGTTTTATAAAGTTTATCTTATGACTATGATTATGATTGGATTATGAAAAGTTTGAAATCCTTGAGCCTTATGTTTACATTATGATATTTACTTCATGTTCATGTTGTCCTACTTTTACGAACTTCTTATGTATTTTAACTGTCCGATTTTACTTACCTTGTATACTCAGAATGTTCCAAGTACTGACTGCATACTCTATGCTGTATCGTTTCATGATACAAGTCTGAGGGATTAGTCTCAACCGCATCATTAGTCTTGTTTTCTCCTCAAGCTTGTCTAACTAGTGTTGGTGAATCCTCATCCTTCGAGGACATTCAGTTATCCATTATTATGTTCTTTCAGTTACAAACTTTGTTGAGCTAGTTGAGGATATTGTCCCATCAACTCATCAGTTATGTTAGAAGCTTTTTCAGACATTATGTAGAAATCAGCTTGTCGTTGTTGACTCTGTTTTAGATTGATATGTATGCAGACTTCCACTTAAACATGTCTTATTTTATCATTTTATGCTTTTTGTATGCTCTTAGCTTCTATGTTCATGCCATGGGTCGACTTGGAGTCTCTCGGGGTTCCTTGACCCGTGTCTCTATCTTGGCTTATGTTTGGGTCGTGACAATCACCCCTTTCATGGGTGAAATTTTTAGATAAACCTAATCATCTATAGCAAATTCTAGTTCTCTTCTCCTCACATCTGCATATGATTTCTGGCGACTCTGAGTTGCTTTCAATCTTTCTATGATAAGCTGCACTTTATGCATAGCCTCGTGAACTGAATCTGGTCCTACCAAAGTAGCTTCGCCAACTTCAAACTACCCTATAGGAGACCTACACCTCCTACCATATAATGCCTCAAATGGGGCCATCTGAATACTGGAGTGGTAGCTGTTGTTGTATGCAAACTCGATAAGCGGTAGGTGATCATCCTAATTGCCCTTGAAGTCGATCACACAAGCTCTCAACATATCTTCTAAGGTATGAATAGTTTGCTCAACTTGTCCATATATATGAGGATGAAAAGTTGTGCTGAGCTTGACCTGAGTACCGAGTCCTTTCTGAAATGACTTTTAGAAATGCAAGATGAACTAGGTACCTCTATCTGAAATGATGGACAAGGGAACCACATGCAGTTTGACTAACTCTCGGATGTACAGCCTAGCATAATCCTCAGCTGAGTCTGTAGTTTTAACTGGGAGGAAATGTGCTGACTTGGTCATCTGATCTACTATCACCCAAATTGAATCATGCTGCCGACGAGTATGAGGTAGACCTGTAATGAAGTCCATATTCACTTTTTCCCACTTCCACGTGGGTATGCTGATACCTGAGTCATACCCCCAGGTCACTGATGTTCAACTTTAACCTGCTGGCAGATTGGGCACTTAGCCATAAATTCTGCAATGTCCCTCTTCATACCGTTCCACCTGTAGATTTCCCATAGGTCATGGTACATCTTAGTAGCACCTGGGTGGATATAATATCTAGAGTTGTGTGCTTCTACTAGTATTCGCTGCCTCAAGTTGTCTATGTCTTACATAATCTGCCCTGGTAGCGAAGTACACCATCTCCCCCTTTAGAGAAGACCTCCACTTCTTTTCTTAGAACTGTTTCTTTCAGCTTAAGCAGTATGGGATCTTCATCTTACTTTGACTTAACCTCAATAACTAACGAGGACTCTGACCCACTATGCAGTACTACTCCGCCCTCAGCTGAATCCACCAACTGCACTTCCACCGAGCTAACTTGTGAATATCCTTTGCTAGCTCTTTTCTGCCCTCTTTCACATGAGCAACGCTCTCCATGGACATCCTACTCAAGGCATCCGCCACCACATTTGCTTTTCCAGGGTGGTACAATACACTCATATCATAATCCTTCAATAAATCCAACCACCTTCTCTAACAAAGGTTCAAATCCTTTTGACTGAACACGTATTGAAGGCTCTTGTGATCGGTGAAAATATCCACGTGAACCCCATAAAGATAATGTATCTGTATTTTCAAAGAAAACACCACTGCTGCCAATTCCAGACCATGAGTCAGATAGCTCTTCTCATGAACCTTGAGCTGTCTGGAGGCATAAGCTATCACCTTGCCCCGCTGCATCAGAACACAATCGAGGCCAACTCTGGAAGCATCACAATAGACCACGAACCCATCTATTCCTTCTGGTAAGGTCAAAATTGGAGTTACAGTGAGTCAAGTCTTCAGCTCTTGAAAACTCTTCTCACGTGCATCTCACCACTAAAACTTCACGTTTTTTTGAGTTAGCTTAGTTAGAGGAGATACAATAGAAGAAAATCCTTCTATAAACCGTCGATAATAACTGGCTAAACCTAGGAAACTTCTGATATTTATTGGGAAAGTAGATCTTGGCCAGTCTTTAACCGCTGCTATCTTTTGAGGATCTACCTGAATACCCTCCCTTGAGACCACATGAACAAAGAAGGCCATGGACTTCAGCCAGAATTCACATTTGCTGAACTTAGCAAACAACTGGTGGTCTGAGAGTTTGCAACACTATCCTCAGATAGTTAGTATGCTCCTTCTTATTTCTGGAGTATACTAAAATGTAGTCTATGAGCACAATGACGAACATGTCCAGATACTGTTTGAATACCCTGTTCATTAGGTCCATAAAAGCTGTCGAGGCATTAGTTAGTCTAAAGGACATAACCACAAATTCATAGTGACTATATCAAACTCTAAAGGCTGTTTTCAGTATGTCACACTCCCTCACTCTAAGCTGATGATATGAAGTTGATCGAACAAGTCGTCAATCTTGGGTAGGGGATACCTGTTCTTAACTGTAACTTTGTTCAGTTGACGATAGTCGATACACATTCTGAGAGTATCGTCTTTCTTCAGCACGAACAACATTGGAGCACCCATGAAGAGATACTAGGCCTAATGAAACCCTTATCTAGAAGATCTTTTAACTGTTACTTCAACTCCTTAATCTCAACTAGAGCCATTCTATAAGGAGGAATAGAGATAGGCTGAGTGTCTGGAAGAAGGTCTATGTTGAAGTCTATTTCTCGCTGGGGAGAGACTTTGGGAAGATCTTCGGGAAACACGTCAGGGAATTCGCTGACAACTTGAACTGACTGAATCGTTGGGGTCTCGGAGCTAGAATCTTTGACCTGATTTATGTGATAGATGCACCCTTTCGAAATGAGCTTTCTTACCTTAAGGTAGGAAATAAACCAACCCTTAGGCGCCGAAACACTACCCATCCATTCTAAGACTGGCTCATTAGAAAATGAAACCTGACAACTCTAGTTCTGCAGTTGATTGAGGCATAATCGAAATGTAACCAATCCATGCCAAGAATGAGGTCGAAATCAACCATGTATAGCTCTACTAGATCAACTGGAATAACTTTACTCAATACTGATACTGGACAGTTTCTATATACCCAGCAGGCTCTAACTGACTCACCAACCAAGGTGGAGACTAAGAACGGTTCTGAGAAGACTTCTAGACTGATTTCAAAATGAACAGCTATATAAGGAGTGACGAATGATAGTGTGGCTCCTGGATCTAGAAGGGCATATACATCTAAATGAAAAATATGTAACATACTCATGACCACGTCAGGTGAGCTCTTTTGATCCTGATGAGAGGACAAAGCATAAAAATGGTTTTAATGCTGGCCGCCATCCATACCTGAAGTAGTCCCCTATTGATTTGGACGACCTGCTGGGGATGCTAAAGTAGACTGAGTTCTCCCCTGTCCTGCTGATGGACACTCCTTTAACTTGTGACCCAACTGCTCATATCCGAAGCAACCCTCTTTGCCTATGCGGCATTCACCTGGATGGTTCTTGCCACACTTAGGACAAGTTGGGTAACAGTTGATGGAAACATGACTCTGGGACTGGAAACCTGATACTCCACCCCTTCGGTCCTTGGGAGATCAGAACGAAGGAGCACTGGTTGATGTGGGTGCTGGAGTCCTCTGTTGCTGCTGCTGTGGGCGACTACTGCCGCCGGACCTCTGGTGGCCATAATCCGACAAACCTATTCTAGTCCGCTTATTCTCCCTCTCTATATACTTCAACATCTTTGCCTCAATTTGCTGGGCATGAATGATGAGGCTGGAGAGGTCATTGTCCTTGATGAGCTTTGCAGTTCTGCACTCCTTAAGTACCAAATCTGACACTCTATTGACAAATTTGAGCATGCGAGCCTTTGGCTCAACAATCATCTCTAGAGCATACCTCGACAACCGCGTGAACTCCAATGTATATTCCTCCACTGCTCGGTTACCCTACCTCAAATTCATGAATTCGGTGACCTTGGCCTCCCTCAATTCTCGAGGGAAGAATTTATCTAGAAATGTCGTAGAGAATTCATCCCACTCTACTGATCCTGCTTCTGCTGGCCTCCCTTCCTTCCATTGATTATACAAAATCTGACCCACCCCTTTCAACTGGTAGGCAGCCAGATCAGCACTCTCAACGAAACTAACACTCATAATTCAGGTGATCTTCCGTAACTCCTCCACAAACTCCTGCAGGTCCTCTCCCATCTTAGATCCATGAAAAGATGGAGGGTTCATTCGGGTGAAGTCCCGCACCTTAGCTACTACTGCAGACCCGTTTGCATTCACTGGGATCACCTGCTGGTTCACTTGGTTGTCACCGTCTGAGCCAACAGTTGAATCGCCGCCCAAAATTCTGCCGAAGACACTTGATCGTCCTGAGGGGCTGTTGGAGCTGGTAGGGCAGGTCAGTTGGCATTTCCAGTCCTCCTTCCATTTCCTCATTTTGGAGGCATCTTTTCACTGAAACAAATAGAGCACGAGTTAGGAGGACATTTTTTTTGGAATTCAACTTCAACACACGATGAATATAACAAAAGGGAAATTTTCCTAATAACGTCTTGTAGCCTCCCCGTCATAAGTGTGGCGCGCTTCACACCCATGAAAAGGACTCTACTTGACGCGACTTTCAAACATCCTAGGATACTCTAAACCTAGAGCTCTGATACCAAGTTTGTACAATCCGAGTCTGCACCCTGGACGAGACACGGTATTTGGTGCCACAAGTGACCCAAGCTAACCCATGGTCTAACATCACACTGGTAACTAAGTAAGCATAAGCGAAAGCTGTGTAAAAATAATTATCTAATTAAAACTGTTTAGCAAAATAGTAAAAATAATTGAAAATATGTACTAAACAACTGTGTCTGAAAGCCAACTACTAAGTGATGAGTTTCTGGGACAAGCCCCCAGCTAACTCTAAAATCTGACTAAGTACGAACTACTTGAAAAGAAACATCGTCCTCGAAAGATGAGGACTCACCAATAGGACTGCTGTTGGAATCGTCGGGAGGAACTACTAACGATGATGAGACTGAAAATCTGTGTCTGTATCATAATACGATACAACATAGAAAGTATGCGTCGGTACTTTGAATGTACTGAGTAAGTGAGATATACAATGATTAATAATCTGAGAATTCTATTACCACCATTTCACTGGACTCTGTAAGCATTTTTTGAAAATGTCTTCTTTATTAATGGTATTATCAAATCTAAATTTTATGATATATTTTTATTTTGATTGGCTAATATCTTTTCTGATATATCTTCTTTCCCTTAGTATATGCAGTGGGATATTTCTGATTAAAATGTATATACATACAATTCAATCAATATTTTCTGTCAAATTCATAGATGAAAAGATTCATAGGGTTGAC
>JACEIK010001442.1:255616-283598 GCA_018107945.1 Datura stramonium | reverse complement strand
TGATTTCTAAATTATGAAATTGAATGCCCATGGATGAGAAGTTCATGAAAGAAGAGAATGACGTTGAATGTATGATGATGATGAGATTTGATGATGAAAATCATGTTTCTAAAACTACCCATGATTATAATGTTGTTTTTGAAATGAATTGAGTAGATCTAAGTTTGATAAAGCTTTGGGCAATGCCCACATGTTGATCTAAAATGATGTTATTTCCGAAATAAGCTTACCACATGGTTTAGAGTGAAGCCTCCTAAATTTCATAAATTTCTAGCTTGTGGTATGTTGAGGTATATATTCCCGCATATAGCTTAGCACATGGTTTGGAGTAGATGCTCCCATTTACACTTGAGCTTGTGGTATGTCTTGAAATAAATCTTCTCATATGCATGAATTCATAATTGAGATGTATGTCCTTATTGATCTTTGTCAATAGAAAATGTTGAGCTTCGTTTCATACGATGTTTAGTTATGCATGATTTTATATTGAACTTCGTCATTAGACGATGTTGAGCTTCGTCAATAGACGATGTTGAGCTTCGTTATATACGATGTAGAGCATTACATGTTTTTGGGAGAAGAGTCTAGCACCAAGTGGGTTAATGGTCACCCTATGCCCCAGAACTACGGGCCAACGTAGGTTAATACTATTATATTATTGGGACCTCCCTTGTGAGCTATCCCCAGCCCAATTGGCCCTTAAGCTTGATATCGATATCATGGTATCGTCCATCTCCCTGGAAAGGTTATGGACAGATCTACATACTTGATTGTGATAGTTAAGACCACATAAGCTCTATCGTGGTATATCGGTTACTAGACAAAGAGGCTACTAGACGTTTTAAGAAATGTTCCCTTTTTTCATGATCTATGTCGTGCGACGAAAAGCCTTTCTATCCTTCTAATTCATAATATTCGTGATTGCAGAATCATGGATCCTCGGAGGATGAATGGAAGGAGGAATGGAGGTGTTGAAGGCCAAGAGGATGGAGACAATCATGGGCATCAGCCAGCCCCACCAGCTCATGAGCCCCAGGCACCGGAGCCAGCCGCTCGTGTTGAGTTATGAGCTACCATTTAGATTCTGACACAGGCCTTGACCGCTCAGGTCAATCAGCAGGATGTTGCATATATTCCACAAAACGGTAATGTAGTAGTGGCCAGAGTCCGAGACTTCTTGAGGATGAACCCGTCGGAGTTTCTGGGGTCCAGGGTAGATAAGGACCTGTATGACTTCATTGATGAGATTGTCAATATAACCCAGGTTATGGGGGTGAGTAGTGTTGAGTGTGTAGAGTTGGCCTCCTACCAGTTAAAGTGGGTTGCACATATTTGGTTCCGCCAGTGGAAGGACAGCAGGGTCGCAGGAGCAGGTCCGATCACATGGGAAGAGTTCTAGGTTGCATTCCTAGATCGGTTCTTCCTTGAGAGAGAGGGAGTTGAAAGAGGCTGAATTTGTGAATCAAAAGCAAGGAAGGATTATCGTTCAGGAGTACGCCCTTGAGTTCACCCACCTATCGAAGTATGCCCTAGAGTCAGTGGCCGACCAGCGGGCGCGGGTGAGTAGGTTTGTGCATGGTATAGCAAGCTACTTGGACAAGGACTGTAGGATAGATACACTCCATCAGGACATGGACTTTCCACGCATAGTTTTGTATGCCCAACAGATGGAGGCGGCATATTCAAGGGAAAGGGAGGCAAAGAGGGCCAGGACCGAAGCTTACAGATTCTCTCAATAGAGGTCTGGAGATGGGCACCGACAGCATACTCACCAGAGGTCATCATCCCCAGCATCTTCAGCACTAAGTGTGCTATCTAGGCCAAGTCATGATCAGAGGGGGCAAGTGTCAGGCTCAAGGGGTCATAGCAGTAGACTCGCAGATTCCAGCATTTCAGCTTGTTGCAAGTGCGGTCGAGGACATACAGTCCAGTGCTTGGCAGGGTCAGGAGCTTGTTCTGGATGTGGGCAGCCTAGAAATATGCTCAGAGATTATCCAACTGCGAGACAGGACCAGGTTAGGGGACGATGCCCAGCTTCTAGTTCAGCAGCCCCTTCCCCACGCACAGCACATCAGGGGGCATCTACTAGCACAGCTAGCGGGCAGCACCAGAACAGATTCTACGCCTTAGCCACTTGTCAGGAGCAGGAGGCCTCACCAGATGTAGTCACCGATATGTTGAGAGTCTTTCATGTTGATGTATATGCATTGCTAGATTTGAGGGATACCCTATCTTTTATGACACCATATATAGCCAGTAGCTTGGGAGTCAATCTCGATGTCTTATCAGAGCCCTTCTCAGTTTCCACTCCAGTAGGTGACTCAGCTATAGCTTGACGGGTGTATAGAGAATGCCCGATCTCAGTTCTTCATAAGGTCACCTCAGCAGATTTGAAAGAGTTAGCCATGATCGATTTCGATGTTATTCTCGGCATGGATTGGCTATTTGCATGCTATGCCTCAATTAATTGTAGGAACCGGTCAGTAGAGTTTAGATTTCTGGGTGAGCCAGTCTTAGAATGGAAGGGTAGTTCGACTGTGCCTGTAGGTCAATTTATTTCCTAACTTAAGGCCAGAAAGATGATTTCTAAGGGTTGTTTGTATCATCTAGTTAGGGTTAAGGATGTGGAGTCCGAGACCCCAACCATTCTGTCAGTTCCAGTAGTATGTGAGTATCCAGAAGTCTTTCTTGATGATTTTCCAAGTGTCCCTCCCGAGCAGGAGATTGATTTTGGTATAGATCTTCTTACCGACACGCAGCCTATATCTATCCCACCCTACAAAATGGCTCCAGCCGAGCTAAAAGAGTTGAAAGATCAGTTGAAGGAACTGTTAGATAAGGGCTTTATTAGGCCGAGTAAGTCCCCATAGGGTGTATCAGTCCAATTCGTTTTGAAGAAGGGTGGTTCTCTTTGGATGTGCATTGATTATAGGAAAATGAACAAGGTTACCTTTAAGAACAGATATCCTTTACCTAGGATCAATGATTTGTTTGACCAGCTTCAAGGTGTCAAGTGTTTCTCCAAGATTAATCTCAGATCTGGGTATCACCAGCTTAGGGTTCGGGAGAGTGACATTCCGAAAACCGTTTTCAAGAATCGGTATGGTCACTATGAATTTGTTGTTATGTCCTTTAGACTAACCAATGCCCCTGCAGCTTTTATGGATCTAATGAACAGGGTGTTCAAGAAATATCTATATATGTTCGTGATTATGTTTATCGACGATATCCTCATATACTCTCGGAGCGAGGAGAAGCATGTCGCTCACTTGAGAGTAGTGCTTCAAACCCTCAAGGATCGGCACTTGTATGCAAAGTTCAGCAAGTTTGATTTTTGGTTAGATTCGGTGACATTTCAAGGCCATGTGGTATCAAGTGAGGGCATAAAAGTAGACTCTCAAAAGATCGAGGCGGTAAATAATTGGCCCAAACCTGTGAAACCATCAGATATTAGGTGCTTTTTGGGCTTAGCGGGTTATTATCGGAGGTTCGTTGAGGGATTTTCATCTATTGCCGCACCATTGACCAAGTTAACTCAGAAAAAGGTAAAGTTCCAATGGTCGGAGGCTTGTGAGAAAAGCTTCCAAGAGTTGAAGGCCCGACTCACTTCAGCACCAGTATTGACTCTACTTGAGGGTACGGATTGCTTTATTGTGTTTGTGATGCTTCGAGAATTGGACTTGGGTGTGTGTTGATGCAGCATGGGAACTTGATAGCATACGCCTCAAGACAGTTGAAAATCCATGAGAAGAATTATCTGACCCATGATCTTGAGTTGGCCGTGGTGGTGTTCGCTTTGATGTTATGGAGGCATTACTTGTATAGGGTCCACATGGATTCACGGATTAAAAGATCTTTCAATATGTGTTCACACAGAAAGATCTCAATCTTCAGCAAAGGAGGTTGTTGGAGCTACTAAAGGACTACGACATGAGTGTCCTTTACCATCCGGGTAGGGCTAATGTAGTAGAGGATGCACTTAGCAGGCTCTGTATGGAGAGTGTGTCTTACGTGGATGAGGGAAATAAGGAGTTGGTAAGAGATATCCATTAACTTGAAAGGTTGGGAATTAGATTGGTCGACTTTATCGATGGCGGCGTTGTTGTGAAAAACGGATCAGAATCGTCCTTGGGGATGGATGTGAAAACAAGACAAGATGAGGATCCAATTTTAGTAAAGCTGAAGGAAGTCGTTCGAAGTCAATAGGTGGAGGTCTTCTCCCAAGGGGGAGATGGTATACTGCGGTACTAGGGTCGTCTATGTGTTCCAGATGTTGATAATTTGGGAGATCGGATATTGCATGAGGCAGATGGGTCCAAATATTCCATCCACCCAGGTGCCACCAAGATGTAGCATGATTTGCGAGAAATATATTGGTGGAACGGCATGAAGAAGGATATTGCTGAATTTGTAGCAAAGTGCCCAAACTGTCAACAAGTGAAGGTCGAACATCAAAGGTCGGAAGGCGTACTTCAGGATATCATCATTCCCACTTGGAAGTGGGAAGAGATTAATATGGATTTCATTACTGGTCTACCTCGTACTCGCCAACAATATGATTCCATTTGGGTGGTGGTCGACAGGTTAACCAAGGTTGCATACTTTCTACCGGTCAAAATCACAAATTCAATGGAGGATTATTCCAAATTGTATAGTTGGGAGATGGTTCGACTTCATGGAGTGCCCTTTTCTATTATTTCAGACAGAGGTACTCATTTTACCTCTCAGTTTTGGCGGTCTTTCCAAAAAGGGCTTGGGACTCAGGTTAAGCTCAGCACAGCATTCCATCCGCAAACAGATGGCCAGGTGGAGCGAACAATTCAAACTCTCCAGGACATGTTGAGATCTTATGTGATGGAATTTAAAGGTAGTTTGGATGATCACTTTCCTTTAATCGAGTTTGCTTATAATAACAGTTATCACTCCACTATCCAAATGGCACAGTTCGAGGCTCTTTACGGGAGGAGGTGTAGATCGCCCATCGGATGGTTTGAGGTTGGTGAGGCAGCCATGATAGAACCTGATTAGATTCATGAGGCCATGGTAAAGGTCCAGTTGATAAGGGACAGGATGAAGACTACTCATAGTCGTCAGAAATCATATGCTGATGTGAGGAGAAGAGATTTGGAGTTTGAGGTGGGAAATTGGGTATTTCTAAAGGTATCTCTCATGAAGGGAGTCACGTGGTTTAGAAAGAAAGGGAAACTCAGTCCCCGCTATGTTGGTCCTTACCGGGTTGTGAGGAGAGTTGGTAAGGTGGCGTAGTTGGACTTGCCATCAGAGTTATCTTTAGTACATCCCGTGTTTCATGTGTCGCTCCTGAAAAAGTGCTTGGGTTATCCATCTTTAGTTGTTCCAGTGGAAATTATTGATGTGGGAGATAGCCTCAGTTATGAGGAAATTCCAGTTGCAATCTTGGAACAAAGAAGTAGCTTCGGTGAAGGTGTTGAGGAAGCTACGAGGGAAGTCGAAGCGGCTATGATGGCTAAATACCCCCACCTGTTCCCTAGCGGCTCAATTTCAATTTGAGGTATCAATTTTTGCCCTAATTATCTAATCAGTTTACATGTTCAGTTCATGTGCACAAGTTTGAATTATGTCATGATAAATGTATGTGATGCCAGAATTCAGTTCAGTTATGTAGTTCTTTTCGGAGGTAGTCATTCCGTCAGTTTTCGCTTTTAATAATCAGTATTTGCATATAAGGAATGCTTGTTTCTATTTGCTGCTTATTTCTAACATTCGAGGATGAATGTTCCTAAGGGGGGAGATATTTTAATACCTCGAGAAACCCAAGGACCAGACCCGAAAGTCAAACGGGGAAAATCTGGGAAATGATGTTGCAGTTGCAGGACGAGTCGTTGGACGAATTGTGAGGTGACCTCATGAGTCGTCAGGTGGCTCGTGGGAAGGCCTGGATGAATTGAAAGATTGAGGTCCCCACGGGCATGGGAACAACTTGTGGTCAACCACCACGAGTCTTCAGGTTAACCGTGGGGTGATGTTTAGAAATAAATTGAAGGATTGACCAGTGTACCTATCGGAAGGGACCCCACGAGTCGTGGTCAATTCCAATGACTTGTGAGGTGAGTCGTGAGCAAGCAAGTTAAACTTTATCTGAGAATGAGACCGTGTACATGACGGGAGGTGACCACGATTCGTGGTCTCAAGGAACGAATCATTAAGTCTCCTGTTACGATCCCTAAGTGATTTGTCATCCAGTGTACTTGACGGACGACTTGACAAGTCGTTGCCCGTCTTGACGAGTCGTCAGGTCACCCATTAGGGTCACCTAGCAATTATTTTCTGCGAAATAGTAAAGGCCTTCTCGTAATTTCCTAAGTTCCTAAGACCTATACTATGTCGTTTAAGGCTCGTTTTAGTGGGTTTTTAGCATGGGATAACCTATTCTAAGCCATTTTTCCCATGCATGCAAGTTTAAAGGTTTGAAGAGGAGATTCAAGGCAAAATCTCAAGGTTACCATTGGAATCTTACCTTTGGCAATTGGAGAGTGTTAGAATCCACTAATCCAGGTATGTAAGGTTATGAGTGGGTTCCTCCTTCCACACCCATGCCCAATTTCTATCAAAACATAATGAATTGCCTATGATCAAGTATGGGGTTTCTACCCAATTGCATAATTCTTTAATCTCTATACATGGGTATGATTAGTTTATATTTATATTGATGAATTGTGAAGCTTGGGAAGATTTTAAATTGTTTTCAATCCAAATTGTGATTTCTAAATTATGAAATTGAATGCCCATGGATGAGAAGCTCATGAAAGAAGAGAATGACGTTGAATGTATGACGATGATGAGATTTAATGATGAAAGGCATGTTTATAAAATTACCCATGATTATGATGTTGTTTTCGAAATGAATTGAGTAGATCTAAGTTTGATAAAGCTCTGGGCAATGCCCACATGTTGATCTAAAATGATGATTTTTCCGAAATAAGCTTACCACATGGTTTAGAATGAAGCCTCCTAAATTTCATAAATTTCTAGCTTGTGATATGTTGAGTTAGATATTCCCGCATATAGCTTACCACATGATTTGAAGTAGGTGCTCCTGTTTATACTTGAGCTTGTGGTATGTTTCGAAATAAAGCTTCTTATATGCATGAATTCATAATTTAGATATATGTCCTTATTGAGCTTTGTCAATAGACAATGTTGAGCTTCATTTCAAACAATGTTGAGTTATGCATGATTTCATATTGAGCTTCGTCATTAGACAATGTTGAGCTTCGTCAATACACGATGTTGATCTTTTTTATATACGACGTAGAGCATTGCATGTTTTTATGAGAAGAGTCTAGCACTGAGCGGGTTAAGGTTCAATCACTCTATGCCCCAAAACTACGCGTCAACATAGGTTGATACTATTATATTATTGGGACCTCCCTTGTGAGCTATCCCCGGACCGATTGGCCCTTAAGATTGATATCTATATCATGGTATCATCCATCGCCCTAGCAAGGTTATGGACGGCTCTACCCACTTGAGTGTAATATCTGGGACCACGTAAGCTCTATCGTGGTATGTCGGTTAACTGATGAGTCTCCCACTGTCTATATCATTCAGATTTGCATATTCAGTACTCATGATGATTACAATACGCATGCATGTTCTAAATGCAAGGTTTGACTTATTGTTCAACTTTTCAATATAAATGTTATGTTTCAGCTTTGAGTCATTCGAATCAGTTATGATGTTATAAATCTATGCATGGTCATATTATGATGAGATTATTATTTTAGAAGAATGTGTGTATGCCTTTCCCCTCATGTTGAAAGCGTATGATATGCATAAAATGTTTTAAATGATTTATTTTACTAAAGCGGTTTTACTTATCTTTCATACTCGGTACATTTCACGTACTGACCACATACTTTCTATGTTGTATCATTTCATGATACAGGCCCCTGCTCGCACCTTCAGCCTTGCTCTTAGACAGCTTTTAGGAGTTAGTATCTGCTCAGGATTGGTGATTCCTCATCTTTCGAGGACTAGACTTTCAGTTTCTTTTGCATATTTCAGTTGTCGTATAGTTGACTTAGTAGGGGTTTTGCCCCATCAACTCGTCTAGACTAGAGGCTTTTCAGACTTATGTATGTGTTAGCTTCGGATGTTATTCTGATTTAATGTTGAATTAGTCTTCCGCTGAGTTATACTGATGATTTCTTCAGTTTATCGAGTGAGTTAGTTGAACGCTTATGCCATGGGTCGACTTGGGGTCTCTCAGGGTCCCTTGTCCCGTGTCTACTATCCTGTTCTACGCTCGGGTCGTGACACTTACACATCAAGGTAAGTGTTTCTATGACTCTCTCAGTGATTATAATAATCAACCACGGATTATAAATAAGAATGTACCATGAAAACCTAGGGTTTCTAAGAGTACTTATCTCAAAGTGTGGACTTTATGATGTAATCACTTGATTTCTTTTTGTGATCTTATTCCATGTATTATGAAATATGACTACTTATGATTTTTGAAACTTAATATACATGAGTTAAACTATTTTTTATGGGCTCTCAAGTTAATCATGATTTATGAGCTTTTAAGACTAAGCATGACTTACAATTATGAGCCTCACAACTGAACTATGAGCATGAAATAAAGGGAGTAAAATGGTTAACTGAGAACGCATAATTCTATATGAAAAGTGCCTCAACAATGTTTGCCGATATAGGATTTGAATCATACTATTAAGCCTGGTGTATCCTTTATGTTGCCAATGAGGCATATTATGTATTCTTTGCTAGAAAAATTATGTTATATATGTCTCTTACCTGACAAGGTATACAATGGCTTAGTTGAGCGGGATGAGATTAGACTCTATATGCTCACATGGTGGTTTATGTCGATTATACTAGTAAACTCCCAAAACTGATAAATAGTGAAATAAGAACGTCTAGGTCAACCTAACATTATTTTGAAACAGTTTTGATTTTCACATGATATGACTATGATATCTTAAGATATTCTTTTACTTCAGTTATGTTTTTATAATACCCTGAAAGCCCCTAAGATCAGACCCAAGGGTTCAAACGTAGAAAACAAAATATTCTGCACCATATCACAGGATGAGTCATCCAGTAACCCGTGAGGAGATTCACGAGTGGAGGGATAGTTGGCTAAGATTTGTGGTCAGGGGGGTGACCACGAGAAAAGTAACGACTCATGGTTAGGGCACGAATCGTGGACTTGGTCGTGGTCAAGAGCTGGCATGGATGTTGAATTTTTGGCAGTGTTCCCAATGGCTGGATCACCACGAGTCATTAGGTACACCACAAGTCATGGTGTCCCTCGTGGTGACTGGCAGTGTAAGTTTTTCAGTGTTGGTGATGGGAGCAAGTAACGAGTCGTCTTCATGGGTAACGACTCGTCCATTCCCTCGTTGGGACTGACAGTGTGATTTTCCTACGAATTTATTAAGGGCTTTTCCATAATTTTAAATCTCTTAAGTCCTAAACTATATTATTTTAAACTCCATTAGAAGGGTTTTACGGATACTTAACCTATGCTAGACCTCCACATTCCATGCATGCAAGATCAAGGAGTCCATTGAAGATCAAACTCGAAGATTCTTTAGGTTCTTCCTCAAGTCACTTGGATTCTCAAGAGAGGTTGTGAAATTCAAAGTATCCAGGTATGCAGGGTTATGAATGTGTGTATTCCTTCACCTCCCATGCCCAAATTCTCTTCTAATTCGTGTAATTCTAAGTTGATTAATCTATGGGGTTTTAACCTAATTCATGAAATTCTCTAGGAAACTATCATGGGTAAATTCTATTCATGTTTCCAATGTTGTTTTAAGATCATGGGCATGTTTTATAATATTTTCAATTACAAATTTATGGTTTCAAAGTCTTACAATTATGATACCCAATTATGAAAGTTCATGAAGAGTTGAGATTATGATCTATGTTTCCATGTATGATGTGATGTATATGATTAAAGTATGATTTGAATTACCCATGTTTATATTCATGAATTTGACTATCAAATCTATTTCAAAGAATGTATAAGTTATGGGCAAGCCCATATGATTAACTATGACTCATGACTTACTTCAATTTCATGCTATTAGCTTACCACATGATTTTGGAGTCTAGACTCCCACTTTTCATCTTGTGGTATGGTTTGATCCAAGGCTCCTCATGTTATGTTTTTTAGATTATGTATATTATGTTATAATTCAGCTTCATCAAAAGACGATGGTTCAACTTCATTGAAAAATGATGGAGAGAATATGCATGTTTTTGGGAGTAGTGTCTATCACCGAGCAGGCTAAGGGTTCAGTCAACCCTATGCCTCAGAACTACATGCCAACATAGGTATGTTCAGATTATTTAGGACCTCCCTTGTGAGCTTTCCCTACCCCTGAGGGGCCTTCATCTTGATATCGATATCATGGTAGCGTCCTTATCCCTAGCAAGGCTTGTACGGCTCTGCCCACTTGAGTGTAATAGTTGGGACCAGTGGTAATGTTGGTTATATGATGAGTCTCCCATTGTTCCTCATGATTTTCAATTATGCATGTTCATCAATTATGATATTACATTTTTAGCAGGTTTGACCCAATATTCAGTTTTACTTATGATTATTAATTTCAACTTTGAGTAATTCAAATCAGTTATGATACTCAGTCATGTTTAAATCATGTTTTCAGATAATAGCATGCAAGTCTTACTCTCAGAATCTTACCTTGATTATGTTTTATGATATGCATAATTTCAGTTTTTACTTATTTAGTGGTTTTACTTACCTTGTATATTTAGTACATTCCACATACTGACCACATACTCTATGTTGTATCATTTCATGATACAGGCTCGGACGTTCAAGTTCAGTCCCGCCGCTAGCCGGATTCTCAAAGTTCTAGCATACTCAGCCTGTTGGTTAGTCCTCAGCCTTTGAGGACCTTTTTATCAGCTTGTATTAAGTATCTTCAGTTTCAATCTTTAGTGAGTTAGTTGGGGTCTTGTCCCATCAACTCGTCAGGTTATAGAGGCTTATCAGACATAGCATGTGTTCAACTTCAGATTAGTATTATGCTTTCCATTATTCAGATGTTATTGGATTTTCAGGCTTTCGCTGTTTCAAATGTTAGACTTTACGCATTTATATATGTTGGTTTTAGTTATCATGTTCATTCCATGGGTCAACTTGGAGCCTCTCGAGGTTTTTTGTCCTGTGTCTCGATCCGGGCCTATGTTCGGGTCGTGAAAAACTTGGTATCAGAGCATTAGGTTTTGAAGTTTCCTAGGGTGTCTGAAAGCCGTGTTAAGTAGAGTCTTTTTCATGGTGTGAAGCGTGCCACACTTATTCGAAGAGGCTATGAAACGTTTTAGGAAAATTTCCCTTCTTTCATGATCTATGTCGTGCGATGAAATTTCTCTCTATCCTTCTAACTCATGCTATACGCACTTGCAGAATCATGCCTCCTCGCTGAGTTAATGGAAGAAGTAACGGGAACGGAAATGGAAATGGCCATGAGAATGGAAACGGAGATGGGCACGAGCAGACCCCACCAACCCCCGAGGATCATGTGCCCGAGCAGGTTGCCCATGCAAAGTTTAGGGTAGCCATCTAGATATTGGCATTGGCATTAATCTCCCATGTTAACCAATAGGCGGTAGCACATGTTCCCCAGAATGGAAATGCGGCAGCGGCAAGAGTCAGGGAGTTTCTTAGGATGAACCCTCCGGAGTTTCTCGAATCGAAGGTGGATGAGGATCCACATGAGTTTATTGATTAAATCCAGAAGATTACCCAGATTATGGGGGTGACAGGGGAGGAGACCTAGCCTCTTATTAGTTGAAAGGGGTTGCCCATATCTTGTTCAGACAGTGGAAGGATAGCAGGGCAGTTGGAGAAGGTCCCATTGGTTGGGATGAGTTCCATACCGCGTTCTTGGATTGGTTCTTTCCCTGAGAGATGAGGGAAATCAAAGCAGCTGAATTTGTGAACCTAATGCAGAACAACATGACGGCCTGAGAGTATGCTTTAGAGTTCACCCGTCTGTCCAAATATGCACCAGAGATGGTGGTTGATCAGAGGGATTGAGTGAGTAGGTTCGTACATGGGATAGCGGACCATCAAATATTGCAGGACCACTATGCTTCACCAGGATATGGACTTCCCGCAGTTGGTTTTGTACGCCTAGAAGATATAGGCACTATAGGTGAGTGAGTGGGAGAGAGAGGCTAAGAGGGACAGGACCGACAGTCTTGGGTTCTCCCAGCAGAGGCCTTGTAGTGAGCATCATCACCAGTCCCATCGAATATTATCAGCCACAATGCCATCAGCAGTAAGTGTTCCATCTAGATCTAGATGCGACCAGAGGGGATGAGCATCAGGTCAAGAGGTCAGGGGAGCAGATCCGTAGAGACCAGTATTCCAGGTTGTGACAAGTATGGCAGAAGGCACACTGTCTAGTGCCTAGCAGGCACAGGCGCTTGTTTTGGGTGCGGGAAGCCCAAACATATGCTTAGAGATTGTCCAACAGCTACACAGGGCCATGGTAGAAGCCGAGACCCAGCCACTCATTCAGTAGCCCCACCAGCATGCTCAGCTCAGCAGAGGCCTCCACTAGTGCAGGTGGTGGTCAGCGTCATAACAGATTCTATGCCCTCGCATCTCGTCAGGAGCAGGAGGCCTCTCCAGATGTAGTCACTGGTATGTTATGAGTATTCCACCTTAATATATATGCTTTGTTAGATCTATGGGCTACTTTATCTTTTATGACACCCTATGTTTCTAGTAGTTTCGGAGTCAGTCCCGAAATCCTATCAGAACCCTTCTCAGTCTCTACTCCAGTCGATGATTCAGTTATAGCTCGACGGGTATAAAGAAATTGCCCTATCACAATTCTTCAGAAAGTCACCTCAGCAGATTTAGTAGAGCTAGCCATGATAGATTTTGATGTTATCTTTGGCATGGATTGGCTACATGCATGTTATGCCTCAGTAAATTATAGAACCCATACGGTAGATTTTTAATTTCTAGGTGAGCCAGTCCTAGAGTGGACGGGTAGTTTAGTTGTGCCTATAGGTCACTTCATTTCCTACCTTAAGGCCAGAAAGATGATTTCTAATGGCTGTGTGTACCAGCTAGTTAGGGATAAGGATTCCACATCCAAAACCCCGACTATCCGGTCAGTTCTTGTAGTTTGTGAATATCCAGAAATGTTTCCAGATGATTTACCGGGAATTCCTCCTGAGTGAGAGATCGATTTTGGTATTGACCTTCTTCCTGATACGCAGCCTATATTTATTCCTCCTTACAGAATAGCTCCAGCTGAGTTAAAGGAATTGAAGGAGCAATTGAAGAATCTCTTAGAAAAGGGTTTCATCAGACCTAGCAAATTCCTATGGGGTGCACCAGTTCTCTTTGTCTGAAAGAAGGATGGTCCCCTTCGGATGTGCATTGATTATCGACAGTTGAATAAGGTCACAATCAAGAACAGTACCCCCTCCCCAAAATTGATGACTTGTTTGACCAGCTTCTGGGTGCCAAATGGTTTTCAAAGATAGACCTCAGATCTGGATATCAATAGCTCAGAGTTAGAGAGAGTGACATCCCAAAGACAACCTTCAGGACTTGGTGTGGTCATTATGAGTTTGTAGCTATGTCTTTTGGACTAACGAATGCTCCTGCAACTTTTATGGATTTGATCAATAGGGTGTTCAAGCCGTACTTAGACATGTTCGTGATTGTGTTCTTAGATGACATCCTCATATACTCTTGGAGCAAGGAGGAGCATGCCACTCATCTAAGTGTGGTGCTATAGACTCTTAAGGATCGCCAGTGGAATGCTAAATTCAGCAAGTATGAGTTTTGGTTAGACTCAGTAGCATTTTTGGTTCATGTGGCGTCAAGTAAGGGTGTACAGGTGGACTCTCAAAAGATTGAAGCAGTGAAGAATTGGCCGAGACCGGTGAATCCTTCGGATATCAGGAGTTTCTTGGGCTTAGTTGGTTACTACAGGAGGTTTGTTGAAGGGTTTTCATTCAATGCAGCACCGTTGACTAAGTTGACCCAGAAGAAAGTGAACTTTCAATGGTCGGAGGCCTGTGAGAAGAGCTTCCAAGAGTTGAAGACTCGACTCACCCCAGCACTAGTGTTGACTCTACCTGAGGGTACCTATGGGTTTGTGGTATATTGTGATGCCTCAAGGATTGGCCTTGGTTGTGTATTATTGCAGTAAGGTAAGGTTATAGCCTATGCTTCCAGGAAGCTGAAAGTCCATGAAAAGAACTATCCGACTCACGATCTCGAGTTGGCAGCAGTAGTATTTGCCTTGAAGATTTGGAGACACTATCTGTACGGGGTCCATGTGTATGTGTTTTATGGACCATAAAATCCAACAGTACGTGTTTACCCAGAAGGATCTAAATCTAAGTCAAAGAAGGTGGTTGGAGCTTCTTAAGGATTACGATATGAGTTACCTTTATCATCCAGGAAAGGCTACTGTATTGGCAGACGCTCTTAGAAAGCTTTCTATGGAGAGAGTATCCCATGTAAACGAGGTTAGGAAAGAGTTAGTGAAGAATGTGCATCATCTTGCATGAATAGGAGTTCGTTTTGTTGACTCGATGGATGGTGGTGTCATTGTTTAGAATAGATCGGAATATTCCTTGGTGATCGAAGTCAAGGATAGGCAAGACGAGGACCCTATTTTGGTAAAGTTGAAGGAAGTTGTTCAAAATCAAAAGGTGGAGGTTTTCTCCCAAGGTGGAGATGGTGTACTACGGTATCAGGGTCGTTTGTGTGTTTCGGGTGTTGATGACTTGAGGGAGCGAATGCTACATAAGGCTCATGGTTCCAGATATTCTACACATCCAAGTGCCACCAAAATGTACCATGACCTACGGGAAGTCTATTGGTGGAAAGGCATGAAGAACGACATAGCAGAGTTTGTGGCGAGGTGCCCGAATTGTCAATAGGTGAAAGTTGAGCATCAAAAACCCAGAGGTGTGCTTCAAGAAATTTGTATCCATACCTAGAAGTGGGATAAAATCAATATGGACTTAATCACAGGATTTCCTCGTACTTGTCGACAGTATCATTCCATTTGGATTGTTGTAGACAGGTTGACTAAAGCAACCCATTTTCTACCAATCAAGACTATCGACTCATCGAAGGATTAAGATAAACTGTATATTTGGGAGCTAGTTCTGTTGCAGGGAGTGCCCTAGTCCATTATATCAGATAGAGGTACTCAGTTTACCTCCCAATTCTGGAGGTTGTTTAAAAAGGGACTTGGTACTCAGGTTAAGCTTACTACAGCTTTCACTCGCAGACAGATGGTCAGGCTGAATGAACCATTCAGAATCTTGAGGACATGTTGAGAGCGTGTGTGATTAATTTTAAGGGTAGTTGGGATGATCATTTACCTCTCATCAAAATTTCATATAACAACAACTATCATTCTAACATTCGGATGGCTCCGTTTGAGGCTCTTTATGGGGGGAGGTGTAGATTGTTGATTGGTTGGTTCGAAGTCGATGAAGCTACCTTGGTAGGACCAGATTCAGTTCATAAGGCTATGGGAAAAGTTCAGCTTATAAGGGAAAGGTTGAAAATAACTCATAGGAGGAGAGAGCTTGAGTTCAAAGTTGATGATTAGGTGTGTTTGAAGGTGTCTCCCATGAAGGGAGTGAGGAGGTTCGAAAATAAGGGGAAACTTAGTCCTCGTTATGTTGTCCCATACCGGATTGTGAGACGAGTTGTCAAGGTGGCTTATGAGTTGGAGTAGCCCTCAGAATTGGCTTCAGTGTATCTAGTTTTCCATGTGTCGCTTTTAAAGAAGTGCATAGTTGATCCAGCTTTGATTGTTCCGGTGGAAACTGATAACGTCCAAAACATACTCCTCATGCAAAGAGTATAAACAGTCATTGTATCAAAACAAATATCCCGACGGATGTCGGGGTCGAATCCCACAGGGACTAGTGAATGATAATTACGAGTATCTGTTGAGAAATTGAATTTAACTTGCACCACTTAGGAATAACATAGAAATAAACAAGTTGGGGGAGATTTAAATTTGCAATAGAATATAACTTCTAATTTTTATGATAGCAAGATTACCAAGATTGTTGACAAGAATGTGAAAGACTAGAGGTGTGGTGTAGATGATATGCTAACTAGATAGGGTTATATTAGGTCATCTCATAAGTTCAATTAGTAAAAATAATCTCGGGAATATGGGTATTTAATGTTTTTCAGCCTTATAAATACCTTTTGATAGAGTTTTATCAAACCCTAGACACCATTAGCTCAACCCGATCAAATTTAGATTAATAGATGCACAAATTTCAAGCTATTAGCTACTAATTAGGAGTGCGAATGTAATTTTGCTATTTCTAGCCCAACTTCACAATCTATCATCCATACCCACCATTAAATTCTCTCTCAATACTTAATTATTCTTTTACAAGCAACAATCAAGTAAGAACAATTAGTCCCACATCATAATCAATGGATCTTCAATTATCAATGGATCTTCAATTATGGATTGGAGAAAATCTAACAGGTTTACACTTAGTTAAACAATATTGAGATTACTCTAGCAATACCCACCTACAATTCATTCATCATCACACACTTAGTTAATGATTTAGCTACTCATAATTAAGAAATTCAAAAGTACATTTAACAATAAACTCATTGACTTCAATAATAGTAAGAGTAGTAAAATCAAGTTTAGTAAGTATCTTCTCAACAATGGTTGTACCTTGCTATCAAGAAGAAGAAGATAATAGAACAGTTCTTTCAAATTCTCTCTCTCTCACAAGAGAATATTCTGTAAAAGCCAGGTACTTGAAAACCGATGAGTACACAGTACTTTTCTAGAATATATCTAAAAATGGGTATCTTCTCTCTTTATGTTGGACAATTTTTTGCCCTGATTAGCGTTTTGGCATCAGCGGGTCCGCCGGTTGCAATCATGACTACCACTACACTATCTCGCATATCTGAATTCTAGTAACCTCGATGGTTCATTCGGTGGTTCACCAATCTCATCCGTGCACCTTTGATTCTTGCTCTTCAATCCAGCAAGTTCAGGTGTTATTCGGTGACTTGACCGGTGAGTCGCCGGTGGAAACTCGCATTCACCGGGGCTGGTTCCCTGTGATGCAATGGTTAAGTTATCGGCTTTGTCCCATGTCTTCTTCAGTTGAGCGCCGAATTTCATCCCACTTCCTTATTTTTGCTCCATTTCTTGCTCTTGTCACATTATATCTGCACACAACAAAGGTAAAAAGGCATAAAATTCACATAAATAACTCAAAACTAAGCAAAAACTCGTGCTTAAAAGCCTAATGAGTTGGTGAATTACCAACTCATCAAACCCCCAAACTTGAACCATTGTTTGTCTTCAAGTAATGCAATTCTCATCAGTTGAAAAACATGCCACTCCGCAAAAGTTTAAACATCAACAAACCAACTAGTATATGACAACAAAAATTCTCACCAACCTCACTAAAAAGAGAAGTAAATTTCCAAAAGCCATAAAATGAATATATTTCAAGAGGCTACCATCATTCACAAACATGATTCACAAGAGTTTTCTTTTTGAAGAATAAGGGCATTAAGCTATCCATGAAATACACATAACAGCTCAATTCATAATCATTGCACATTCAAAACTTTCCTCAGAGCTTGCACTTCTCATGCCTTATACACAAATTTTCCCCCTTAATGCAATTGTGCCTCAAAAGGGGTGATGCCACTCACCGAAGAGAGAATCATTTTCTTCGTGACTCAATCCATTCACACAAGGATTTACAAAGATAAGATTGCACTCACTCTCCCAAAAGAAATTTGCATACACCCAACTCGACCCATAGGTTTTTCCTTTGTGTAACTCGCAACTAATGTATAGAAACTCAGATCTAAAATCACTTAGGACTTATGGGGTCATGTTGCACTCCAACGCACACGCAAGCGTACGTGGTCGTACAAGTAATACAGTGGCCCTTTTAAAGAGCCGGATGTCGAACCCATAAGGACTAGACCAATTCAGCAAATTATAAAGTTCAAGCCAAGATTAACTCACTAGTGTTAATTATAGAAGTTTTGGTAAATTATAATTAAGTTTTGGGTGGTCACAAACAACTGGAAAAATATAAGAAGCAACTAGAGCTAAGACCTGATAATCACTGCAATGCTACACTTCTGGTTCAAGCAAGTGAAATTATCAATTGTTGTCTCACATAGTTGAAAATGCAATGTTCATGGTCTCTCGAGCCTCTAAACATCGATAAACTAGCTCACAACTACATCGCTCTCAATGATGTGACATCCTAGTTCGGGGGAAATTCAATCACATGGATGTGGTTTACGTGGGTTTGTGCTCTTGATCAGGGACTTTCCCCCTAATCATTTAACCTAACTTAGCTTCACAACTACTTTATGAGCGGTGATGTGACACCAAGTTTGTATCTTGCTATCATCCCGTGTTGTCAACTAAGTAAGGAAATTTAGGGGTATATTATTTATCCTAATTGCGAATTTATCGCAAGGACAAGATCCTCCCCCTACATTCTCTTGTTCTAGCCTAGGTTACTCTTTCAAGCTTTTACCTAGTTTAACATATGTATTTTCATGGAGATCAAGCATAAAAACAACCATACTAAAGAATATAAGACAAAACAACAATTAACAACTCAAACCTAAACAAATTCACATTACAATCATATCATGGCCTCAACCCTAGAGGAAGGGTTTTAACACTATGTTCATATAATAACTTAAAAACATCGTTAAAGTAGAGTACTTACAAGAATAGGTAAAGAGAATGTAAAATTAGTGAACCCTAGGTGAGTCTTCACTTCCTCCCTTTGCCCCTCTGCGTCTGCAAAATATTTTACGACAAACATTTTAGAAGCTAAGGGTTTAATTTATAGCAAATAGGGAATTTACAATTCTTGGTCGGTCGCGGGAATGGCTCCGTGGAATAGAGCTGAATGCACTAATTCTTGCCTCCGTGCCAGGAGGAAATGCGTAGGCTCACCGGAAATCGAATTTCAAATGGGATGCTTGGTCGAGGCATGGCGCGATGGCCAATGTGGTGGCGATGTTGGTGTCGCACGGCGCCTGTGTCAAGGAGATAGCCTGTGTGACACGGCTGTTGCGCGCAGCAGTGCCTAGCGTGGCACGGCGCTGGCGCGCAGGCGCCCTGGAATGCTGCATCTTCGCGCGCATGTCCTTGGCGTGGCACGGCGCTAGGCGCGGCACACGCATATGAACACACCGCCCGGCGCGCCAGGCTCATATGGCATGCTTCCTTGCCAACTTTTGCAATTCACTTCCAACGCTATTTCTTCACTTCACCTATCATTAATAGGGGTCCTCATATGCATTTACACTCACAAAACAAGGACTAATCATGTTGGTTAATGCATACCCAAATTTACATAAAATCTCATAAGGAATGTAAGTGTATAAATAGACAAACATGGCTAAACTAAGTTATAAAACAGCACTTGGTCACTTAATTGCCCAAGATCACTACCCCACACCAAAGCTTTGTTCGTCCTCGAACAACCCTTTTACATCTCATGCACGTGAAGACTCACACATAGCTAATTGAGCAAGACAAGTCAAGCTATTGTTACAACGATTATTTAGATAGTAAGTTAAAAATAGAGCATTCAAGATTTAACCCTTAAACTAAAATATAACTATGTTAAGATTTCCAACTCAAGAATCACACTCTAATCTCAAAACCTCATGCAAATTAACCCATCAAGAAATTCGACATGAATTGTATCCTTCATTAAACATGTGCCCTCACAACAAGAGAGTTACCCATTTTACCACAAATTTTCAAATCATACCATGTATGAGTATATAAATGGGACAATTGCTCACTCACAAAGAATTCATGCCACGTGTATTTACTCATAAGTTTTCCCTTAGTGTTTTACTCCACAATTTAAGGATGTCTGAACGTAAGATCAAGTAGGACTATTGGGCAATGTGTTATGGAAGGTAGGTACTGTTATGGCTAATAATAGTGACTATCTTTCCAAGCGCTTTAATACATCATACATTTATTACGGGCATCTTTCATTTCTCCCTCGCTCTTTTCAATCTTAAATTCCCTCTTTGTTTTCCATTTCTAAGCACAATTAATATTAGTAAGTGTACTTAAACAACTTTTTAATTTATTTGTCTCTCTTACTCCTTACTAATGCTCAAGCACTTCAAACAATTGCAACTTAATCCTTTCTCAAATCCCACAACCAGTATTTTTCCTTCTTTTTCGCAATTTACGATTTTAAGCATAATTGAATTAAAGTGCTACTTTTAACTCAATTTAGTCTTTGTTTATCTACTTATTTATATACATTTTCATGTGATTTTATATAAATGTGAATATATACTAACCAACATGATTAGTCCTTGTTTTTTAAGGAAATAATGCATTGGAGGACCCAATCTATGATTTGGTGAAGTGGAGGAATGATATCGATAGTGAAACACTAAAGTTGAAATAAATTGGGCAATTTCCAAAGGGCTTCCGCTACCTCCGTGTCACAGCGGCAGTGCTCCGCGATACACTTCCATGTCACGGAGGCAGTGTTCCACGATGCACTCCGTGTCACGGAGGCAAGTACCCGCGATACACTCCGTGTTACAACAGGCAAGACTACCATACACTCCATGCCACGGAGCCATTCCACCACTGTGCATAATTTTGCACAATTCTCATTTACTATAAATTGGTCCTTAGCTCCTAAAACTGACGACACGATTTATTTCAAAACTGCCAAGGAGTGAGGGAGAAGTGGGAGAACTCACCAGGGTTCATCAATTTTCATCTTCTCTTCTACCAATTCTTGTAAGATGTTACTTTAATTATGTTTTCTCGTAATTATACAAACATGAGTGGCTAGAACCCTCTAGGTTGACACCAAATTGTGATTTTATGAATTTTGTTTGGAATTAAGTTATTGATTGTTGTTTTGTCTTGCCTTCTTAATTATGGTTGTTTTTATGATTGATCACCATTAAAACACACACGTTAAACTTAGGCAAATGCTTGAGAAAGCAAACCTAGGAAGAACAGTAGAATGTAGGAAGCAAGTTCTTTTTTGCCTTTTGATTAGATTTGTGGTTAGGATAGAAATATACCTAATACCTTTTGGTTGATAAAATGGGAAGATAGTAAGACACCGACTAAGAATTATCACATCACCGCTCATAAAGTAGTTGTGAAGCTAAGTTTGGTGAAATGGTTAGAGGTACGAGAGTACTCTAATTAAGAATAAACCCCATAAACCACATCCACGTAGTTAATTGCCCACGAACTAGAATTAGCATCCTCAAGCCACAATGTAGTAGTGAGGCTAGTTTGTCGTGTTTAGAGGCTCGAAAGGCCATGAACATGCAATTCTAAATATGTGAGACGACAATTGATAGTTTCATACTTAAACCATTGCAAATCATAGTATCGCATGATTATCCGGCTTTAACTTTAGTTGCTCCTGAATTAATTCAGAGTATTCGTTGACCACATTTAGACCTCACCAACTCTCACCAAAACTCTATAATCATCACTGCGCATTTAATATCACACTTGAACTTGATAGTTAGTCAATTGGTCCAGACCCCGTGGGTTCGACATCTGCCTAAAAGGGCCACTATACATTTGCACGACCCTGCATACTCTGCGGGCAACATCAGTTTTTGGCGCCATTGCCGGGACTGGCAAAGTTTAGTGAATTTGTCCTGCTTTTGTGTGATTTTTAAATTTCTTAAGTGTTGAAAAAAATTATGTATTAGTTTTAGATTTATTTTTTATTTTTTTAGTTTTTAATCATAACCTTCTTAATACACATCTTGGAATATAAATTGGTTAAATTGTGGATACTCTACTTTGATGAGTCTTGTCTGAATTGTGGAGGAATCCAATTGTGGCAACACTGTAACACGCGCAATATATGTGGTGGTCAAGAAGACCATTGGGATGGTTGTCCGAATGCATACTCCTTCCCCAAGCTCCCTACTATGATCCTTCTGTTTTTTCAATATAGGCATGATGAAAGTGAGGACTTGGAACGCCAAACTGAATAGAAGACATGTTAAAACAGATCCTTGAGCAAATGTGTGGCTAAATAAAGGAGGAGATGGAAGCATTGAGAATTCAAGAAGAGGAAAATGGAGAGCCTTGAAAATGATAAGCAAAAAGTTCACGGAGATGAGGGTTGACGCTGACGCTGCTCTGGAATTGCAAGTGACGATTTTATGCAATACTGTGAGGGACTACAAGGAGAAGATGAGAGTGAGTTCTTGAAACTAGCTCAACTGTTGGTTTCGAGTCTCCTAAGTGATTGTCTCACACGTATACCGATCCATTCTTGAAAGAAGAGATGGAGTACCTACCATTTGACATTCATGAGGGTTAGATATTAATGGAGAAAGTATATACAAGTAAGAAAGAAAGTCAAGCAAAATGCAGTTTCAGAGTTGAGGTGTATTGTACCCCACTCGAGTCATTTTTCGACATTGAGTTTGGTTGACAAAACCTTAACTAGAGTCTTCCAAACTTGTGGAGAAAGATATAGAGGGGGAACAAGCCCCATATATTCTGAAATTTGATGATTCTGAAAGAAAGCATGACTTCACTTACTTAAGGGCCAATAAATTCCAAAGGCGACATCTTTATCTCTTTTTTGGTCCTTTCATTTTTCACCACCACCCTGGAGCATAAGAGAAAATTAGAGAAGAAATTAGGGGTGAGATTCATATCCTCAAGGTGGAGCAAAAAGTGGTGAAACTTGATACAGGCCGCGACGCAAAATTAGGCACCGCTGTGGGAGGTGTAACCCAAGGGTACCATGGGTATCCATTTTAATTTCTTGCATTTAAGGATTTTATTTATTTTTCTTGTGTTGTTTTGGCGGGAAAGCTAAGAACAGATGGAGGGGAAGTCTGAGAACCCATGGAGGAGGAAGCTAACAAGCATGGAAGAGAAAAAGTGTGGGTCACCACACTTGTGCGATGTAAAAGATAAACATGTTGTTGGCTAGGCCTAAAGGCCTCAGGAGAGTGAGCTTCTCACCCTTTAAATGCTAATTTGGATGCTAAGAGGACATAGCATGATTCAAGTGCGGAGTGAGGGAAATTTCAAGGAAATTTGAAATTTCAAGATTGTTGTGCTTAACCCATTTTTGGTGAATGTAATGCTTGTGAGAAATATTTGTGGAGTCAAGCATGACTTCATCACCCGTTGGTTTTCTTTTCGGTTCTTTTCCGACGGGGGTCTTTAAACTGAAGAATAAAAAATTTTTCTTGTCTGTATATAGTGCTTTTAGTCATAGTTAGAGCCTATTTCTGACTTGATGATGGTTGACGACTGTCGAGGAAATTAATCAATAGGTTTTGGTTTTGAGCCCGTAGCTAATTGATGGCTTGAGGTTCTTGTTATGTGCTATACATGATTGTAAGATACAAGTGTGGTTAGTGTTGAAGCATTTAAGAAATGTATAACTTTGTTTGAGACACTTAGGCTCTTGAATTTGACTCGATGTGATTGAAGCTTAATTCTGAATTCTTGTGATTAGCCGAGTAAAGGTCTCATGAATGTGTCTTGAATTGAGAATGTGCTTTGAGTGTAAGTTTTCTGAATATTCCATGCTACTCGTGGAGTGTCTAGAACTGCTCTGTGTATATAAAATGAAATGAAGGATGTGAATTGTAGGAGATGATTTAAGCATTTGTTTGAATGAACCTAAATGTTATCCCTCATTTTACCTACCTTGAATGTTGAATCTTAGTGAGCCCCATTGAACCTTAAGCCTATTCTTTTGATAGCTACAACATGTTTATTCCTTTTCTTTCATTAGCTTTGAATTTGATCCAAACTCCAAAGCGCTTATGTGAAAAATTCAAAGAGTGAAGGAGTGAGAAGAAAAGAAGGAAAAGTAGAAGTTGTAAAAGTTGAGAAAAGACAAAGGTGCACTAGTGTGAAAATGGTCAATTATTATAGGAGTAAGAAAATAAATGAATGAAAAAAAATGCTTAAGTACTCCTAACCACTAAATTGAGTGTGCTAAAGAAAGGGAACAAGAAGAAAAATTCAGGATTGAAAAGAATGAGGGTGAAGTAAGAGAAGAAATATCCTTAATGAAGGTTGAAGTTATTAAAAGCGCTTAGGGAAGATAGTCACTATTACTGGCCAGAATAGTACCTACCCGTCCTTAGCTTACATTACAACCCATTAAGTCCACTTTGATCTTACGTTCATACATCTTTAAATTAGTGGAGTAAAACACTAAGGGCAAGCGATGGGTCATCATATGATGCATGTGAATTCTTTGAGAGAGCGAGCATAATTCTATTCATATACCCCATACTTGTTGTAATTCTTGAAAATTTGTGAGTAAAATGGGTAAATTCCCTTGTTGTGAGGGCACATGTTGCATGAGATAAATTCATGTCGGATGTCTTGATAAGTCGATTTGCATGAGTTTTCTAAGATTGAGAGTCGATTCTTGAGGTTAGGAAGTCTTAACATAGTTGTACTTAATTTCAATGAATAAAACTTGCATGCTCTATTTGCAACTTGCTATCTTAAACAGTAATGGTAGTCGTAGCTTGAATTGTTCTGCTAAATTAGCTATGTGTGAGTCTTCATGCATGAGATGTAAAAGGATTTTTCGAGGACGAACAAGACCTTAGGTGTGGGGTCATGATCTTGGGCATAATTGCATGCCCAAATGCTACTTTATAACTCAACTTAGTCTTGTTTATCTACTATTATATACATTTTCATGTGATTTTAAGGTAAATGTGAATATATAATAACCAACACATTAAATCTTTAAGTTTTTGGAAGGAAATAATGCATGGAGGACCCAATCTTATGTTTTGAGAAGTGTGGAGGAATGATATCGGGAGAGAAACACCAAAGTTGGAATAAATTGGGAGATTTCCATAGGGCTTCCGTGATACCTCCGTGTCACGGAAGAAGTGCTCCGCGATACACTCAATGTCACGGAGGCAGTGCTCCGCGGTACACCCGTCACGGAGGGAGTGCTCGCGATACACTCCGCGGTCACCTGAGGCAGTTCACATACCCAGCATCACGGAGGCAGTTCATGGTACACTGCGTCACGTGAGCCATTCCACGACAGGAATAATTTTTGCACAATTCTCATTTACTATAAATCGGTCCCTTAGCTCCTAAAAACTGACGACGCGATTTATTTCTCAAAACTGCCAAGGAGTGAGGGAGAAGTGAGAACTCACCTAGGGTTCATCAATTTTCATCTTCTCTTTCTACCAATTCTTGTAAGTATGTTACTTAATTATGTGTCTTCATGTAATTATACGAACATGAGTGGCTAGAACCCTCCTTCTAGGGTTGAAGCCACAAGATATGAGTGTGATTTTACGAATTTGCTTTGGAATTAAGTTATTGATTGTTGTTATTGTTCGTTTCTTAATTATGGTTTTTTTAATGATTGATCACCATGAAAACACACATCGTTAAGATTAGGTAAATTCTTGAGAAAGAAATCAGGGAAGAACAAAAGAATGTAGAAGCAAGTTCTTGTCTTTTGATTAGATTTTTAGGTTAGGATAGAAATATACGTAATACCTGCTTGGTTGATAAAATGGAAGATAGAAAAGACACCGCTAGGATATTGTCACTCCACCACTGCAGGCGTAGTTGTAGCTAAGTTTGGTGAAATGGTTAGAGGTACGAGAGTACTCTAATCAATGGAATAACCCCATAAACCACATCCATGTAGTTAATTGCCCACGAACCAGAACCAGCATCCTAGCTCACAATGTAGTAGTGAGGCTAGTTTGTCGTGTTTAGAGGTTCGGAAGACCATGAACATGCAATTCTAATTATGTGAGACGACAATTGATAGTTTCATACTTAAACCATTGCAAATCATAGTATCGCATGATTATTCGACTTTAACTCTAGTTGCTCCTTGAATTAATTCAGAGTATTTCGGTGACCACATTTAGACTTAATTAACTCTACCGAAAACTTCTATAATCAACACTTGCGGATTTAATATCACACTTGAACTTGATAGTTAGCTGAATTGGTCTAGTCCCTGTGGGTTCGACATCCGACTCTTAAAAAGGGCCACTATATTACTTGCACGACCCGTACACTTGCGGGCAACATCACTTACTCCTTTATTCTTTTGGATGTTTTCACTTAAGCGCTTAGGAGTTTTGGATCAAATTTAAGGCTAATGAAAGAAAAGGATTAAGATTACTTTGTATCCATCAAAGAATAGGCTTAAGGCTCAATGGGGCTAACTAGGATCAGACTTTCAAGGTAGGTGAAGCGAAGGATAAAAAAATTAGGTTCATTCAAAGAAATGCCTAATCATCTCCTACAATCTACATCCCTCATTTCATTTTGTATACACACCAGGCAAGTTATAGACACTATACAATAGCATGGGATATGCAAAAACCTTACACTCACAGCACATGCTCAATTCAAGACAAATTCAGCAGACTCTTACTCAACTAATCACAAGAATTCAAAATTATGGTTTAAGCACATAGAGTCACATTCAAGAGCCTAGGTGTCTCAAACAGAGTTATACAACTTGCNGACTCTTACTCAACTAATCACAAGAATTCAAAATTATGGTTTAAGCACATAGAGTCACATTCAAGAGCCTAGGTGTCTCAAACAGAGTTATACAACTTGCGTGCTTCAACACTATCCATACTTGCATCTCACAATCATGTATAGCACATAACAAGAACATCAAGCCATCAATTAGCTACAAGTTCAAAAACCAAACCTATTGACTAATTTTCTCTCAAGACGGTCCTCATCCATCCATCGTCGGGAATAGTCCCTAACTATGACTAAAACAACTATGTACAGACACACAAAAAATTTTATTCTTCGGTTCAAAGTGCCCCCGTCGGAAAAGAACCGAAAAGAAAAACCAACGGGTGGCTGAATCATGCTTAACTCAAAAATTTTAACCAATGCCTATCAAGCACTAAATTCACCCAAAATCATTAAGCAAAAAAATTTTGAAATTTCCCTCACCCCACACTTGAATCATGTTGTGTCCCCAAAGCATCCAATTAAAATTCAAAAAGGGTGAGAAATACTCCCTGGGGCCTCTAGGCCTAGCTAACAGCATGTTTTTCTTCATTTTGAACAAGTGGNTAAGAGCCGTAGCTACAAAGCAAAAGAAGTTGTCGGAGGCGATGCGACGATACTCACCTCAGCCTCTCTGGCGGCATTAGTTACCAGATTCATTCAGTGATAGCCTTAGGATAAGAAAGTCCCATCCTTTTCAGGACATCCTCATACCCGTGTTCCCTTTCTAGAACCATCTTCTTCTCTTTTTATTTTTCGAGGGAACAACCGCCACTCTATCCCTATCTTCCCCCAACTTCTCTTGTAGTAGAAGCCCTCCATCAGATTCAGGCTGAAAAGTAATCATCTCCTGTGGCCGTGGACCTGTGGAATCTGCCACCACACTCTTAGCCTCTGATAACACACTGACCTTACAAAGGTCTCTGTAATGCGTGAGTGGGTTAATCTCTTGGTAGACCCGGAAGAGTTCTTCTTCTTCATCGACCCTGATTTTCAGGGTCCCTTCTCTACATCAATAATCGCTCCTACAGTGGCCAAAAATGGTCGTCCCAAGATTAGGGGTACCTTATCATTAACTTTAAAATCCAATATAATAAAATCAGCGGATATGATGAACTTACCCACTTTGAAGAGAAGGTCCTCGATTATTCCATTTGGTGCCACTTGCAACTTGTCTGCCAGTTGCAGCATCAATCGTGTTGGTCTCGGTTGACCCAACCCCAAGGTGTTAAACAAAGATAGGGACATTAGTCCTAAATCACACAGAGCTCTTATCACCTTAGCTTTACCAATTTGTATGGGGAGGGTAAAACTCCCTGGGTCTTTGAGCTTTTTAGGTATCTTGCTCATTA